>JAYMSW010001290.1:0-17114 GCA_036897725.1 Erodium texanum | reverse complement strand
TTTCTTCTTTTTATAGCCGCGCCCGCCATGTTTTTAAGCTCGGAGTCATTGAGTGAGCCCCTATCCCATTTTAGGCTTTTGGGTATTTCCAATCTGGGGATCTTAATGTCTATGATTTGTCTTTGTAAAGATCGAATTTCCACTTGCTCAGTGTTAAAACTGGTTCATGTCTATTGAGTTTAAGCTTTATGATTTTTGCAATTGGTCTTTAACCTTGCAAAATAACTGGAAGACGTTTCATGTGTGATTCAGGGAGGTCAAGTTAGTATCCATATATAGGTTTAAGCTTTGGTGGATGATACCTCGTTTGGGGGATTCTGGAAGTGACATTCCTGCTGAAACTCAGATGCTGCTGCTCAAAGTAGGAGAAGCAGATGAACCTACCTATGTTGTTTTTTTACCTCAGCTGGATGGTGAATTCAGAAGCAGCCTGCAGGGTAACTCGTCAAACGAACTTGAGTTTTGCGTTGAAAGTGGTAAGATTTCACTTGTTATGCATCTGACCTATCTTTGCCAGTCCAACATTGTAAAGGGAAATAAGGACATGGAGCGTCGAAATAGTTGCAGGAGAGTCCAATTCAGGTGAACATGGGTTGGGGGTTTTGGTCAGTGAGGACTTGATAGGAGAGACCCTCCCAGCAGTGAGATGTCCAATGATGCTCTAAGAACGAAAAAATGTGTTCCTTGTAGGAAACTTATGAATGAATAGAAGAAAAAAAAGATAGTTAGTTCCTTTTTAGTAGTTGGCATCTGTTTTTCTGTTCTATTCTCACGATCTCTTGATATGGTGTACTTTGATAGGTGATCCTGGTATTGTTACCTCACAATCACTAAAAGCAGTCTTTGTGAATTATGGAGATCATCCATTCGATCTGATGAAAGAATCTATAAAGTGGGTTACCTTTTTGAGTGAACTCTACATTTCTGAAATGTTAGCCAAGGCACCAATCTTACTGCACTTGTAGCATGCAAGCTATTATTTGAGTCTTAAACCATCATAGATGTAGCTAGGTAAAGAAGAACCTTCTTGGACTTCATTATTTACACTCGAACCATTTGCAGGATTCTGGAGAAGCACAGTGGAACCTTTGCTCACCGGGAAACAAAACAGGCAAGTGAAAATTTATGCATCTAAGGAAATGGTCGAGTGCTTGAAAAATATCGTTGTTAACCTATTTGTTGTCAATGCAGACGCCTGGGATGCTGGACTGCTTTGGTTGGTGCACCTGGGATGCTTTCTATCAAGAAGTAAATCCTCAAGGAATCAAAGAGGGGCTCAAAAGGTTCACATACTCTCCTGTGCACGCATACCTAAACAAAAAGATTTCTTTATGTTAAAAAGTTCTCCTACATGTCATGACAGTATAAGAATATACTTGGATTGCATACCAGACTGAGATCATCCACCTATATTTAGGATAATTCAAATGACTAGGTGATCCAATTAGTGATTTTGATATGAAGAATGAGTTATGTCCTGATATGTTGGAACTTCAAAGTTGGTTCCATGAGATGTTATTGTAGTCTTTTTTCTGATAAATCATTTCCACTTGCTCCCAGTTTATCTCAAGGAGGCACTCCAGCAAAGTTTTTGATAATAGATGATGGATGGCAAGATACAACTAATGAGTTCCAGAAAGAAGGGGAGCCCTTTGTAGAAGAGACACAGTTAACTTATTATCTATATTTCTTCTCTTCATTTGAAGTTCATATCTTTAGGTACTAACTATTTCCAAAGTGCAGGTTTGGAGGGAGATTGGCCAGTGTTGAAGAAAATAGCAAGTTCCGAAGAACAGCAAGTGAGGGACTTAGTGGTCTGAAGGACTTTGTTTCAGACATCAAAAAAACTTATGGCCTTAAGTATGGTCCTACAGTGCCTTCTTTCTCTTTCTCAGCACAATAGCCTACCTGAGAAAAAAACCTATCTTTTCTGTTTGGAAATTTTCAGGTATGTCTATGTCTGGCACGCCCTGATGGGGTACTGGGGAGGCCTTGTTCCAAATGCTCCTGGGACCAAAAAGTACAATCCAAAACTAGTATACCCAGTTCAGTCACCAGGGAATTTGGTACACCAGGGCGATATATCTATAAGGTGTATGGAGAAATATGGTGTTGGAACAATCGATCCCGCCAAAGCATCTGAGTTCTATGCTGATCTACACGGATATCTTGCTTCACAAGGTGTGGATGGTGTTAAGGTTGATGTTCAAAACATCCTGGAAACCATATCAGCTGGTCTAGGAGGCCGAGTTTCTCTCACTAAACAGTTCCAGCAGGCACTTCAGAAGTCCATAACCACACACTTTGAAGACAACGGCATAATCTCCTGCATGTGCCAGAACACGGACTCCATTTACCAGTACACAACTCATTCCCTACCATTAAATATGCATGAAGTTGCAGGACTTGTCTGTAATGGTATTTTACTCCATTCTTGCTACTGCAGTGCCAAAACAAATGCTGTTATGCGAGCTTCTGATGACTACTGGCCAAAAGACCCGACAACACAGACACTGCACATAGCTGCTGTGGCTTTTAACAGCATGTTTCTAGGTGAAATTTTTGTCCCGGATTGGGACATGTTCTATGTATGAAACACAACCCTTGTCACCTTATTTTTATGGTTCTTCTTCTTCGTGAATTACGATCATTGATTATATGTGTTCGATGCCTTTATTTTTAGAGCCTCCACGAATCAGCTGAATTTCATGCTGTTGCTCGGGCTGTGGGAGGTTGTGGAATCTATGTCAGGTAAGAGGTTACATATAGAATTTGACAAGTTGTAAAATGTTCACTTCCTCATCATATATCATATGATTGAATTTCATGTAAGAAACTCTATTTGTCTGATCATCACAGTGATAAACCTGGCCACCATGATTTTGATATACTTCGAAGGCTTGTTCTTCCAGATGGGACGACTCTTAGAGCCAAATACCCCGGGAGGCCAACTCGAGATTGTTTATTCAACGACCCAGTAATGGATGGCAAGAGGTACATATGCTGGACTTGCTTTGCAATACAATAATTCTATATTCAGTCCTCACCATCTTTGTGTTTGCAGTCTTTTCAAGATATGGAATTTGAACAAATGCTCGGGGGTTATAGGCATCTTCAATTGCCAAGGGCTAGGAACCTGGCCCGGCTTGGAAAGTACCATTCAGATGGATTGTTCTTACAAGCTGTCAGGGAAGGTCTGTGCTGCTGATGTTGAATACTTTGAGGAGGTCTCCGGGGATCTGTGGACCAGTGATTGTGCACTGTATTCCTACCAAACAGGTATACATATAATCAGAGGATGATCCATCATTTATCTTTGTATGTGATCAACTGTTTCATGTGTGTTGTGCAATCCCAGGTTCTCTGTCTCGGTTACCGAAGGAAGAATCATTTGATGTCACATTGCAAGTGTTACAATGTGATGTCTTCACTGTATCTCCTGTTAAGGTTGGTTCCTCATCCTGTACTTGGTTTTGGTTTCGGATGCTCACACATGAGGCATGATTTGATTTCGATTTTAAACAGGTTTACGATGAAAAGATTCAGTTTGCGGCAATCGGGTTGATAAATATGTACAACGCCGGCGGAGCAGTGGAGGGAGTGGGTTTTTCGACATCTGAAATATGTGTGAAGGGAAGAGGGGGTGGCAGATTTGGTGCATACTCGAGCATAAAACCAAAGTCTTGCTCTGTGAACTCTGTGGCTGGGGGATTTGATTTCAGAAACGAAGAAAATCTGTTGACCATTCAAGTTCCGGAGAAAACAAATTCTTGGGGCATTGTTGTATCTTATTAAGCTCATTTGAGATCCTATTCTGCAGTGAACACTTACAGAGAGTGCTTGAATAAATGGGAACTAGAGAAAATGAGTTTGTATGTATGCTAATAATAGCATCTTCTTGTGCTTAGGAAGTGTGTTGACATTCTATTTTTGGGAGTAGTATCTGTATCCGACACATGTTGAGCAATCCGAGTCACCTTTTTGTGTCTAGACATGTTTGTAGGGGCCGGGGGAGAAACGATTCAAACTACAATGCTGCATATGATTTTGACCTTCTCCTCCCTCACTTGTCCACGTCTTCTTCTTCTTCCAGACGCCTGTATATATACATGCATCGAACTCTCATTCCATTTATTCCAAGTATTTGGCTAATCAGCTCTGTCGTCTGGAATTGGATAGCGCAAACAATTATGCATTGATCGATTCGTATAGAGAGATAGTGTTGGCGGGGCAGAGGAGTTGGTTTAGTTGAAAGATGGCGGAGAAACAGCAGCAGGGTGGGCAGGTGCCTTCACTGACGCGGCGGTTCTCGAGGAACACGACAACATCGGTGTCGGTGTCGGAGGTGTTCGACAACCTGATGGTCCCGCCCTCCCTCGGCTCCATCGCTCCCGTCCTCCGTGTCGCCGACGAGATCCAACACGAGCGTCCCCGTGTCGCCTACTTATGTATGCTCTGATTTTCTTATTCAGTAAACGAAATCAGACTTTTGAAAATTATTCTATTATTAATAATGTTGTCTTAACGTGATTCTGTTTTGAAGGTCGGTTCTATGCGTTCGAGAAGGCGCACAGGCTGGATCAGAACTCCAGCGGCCGTGGTGTCAGGCAGTTCAAGACCTCTCTCCTCCAACGCCTCGAGCGCGTATTTCTTTCATAACTCTGCCTACGTGTCGCACTCTCGTTACCTAGAATGCCCCTCCTCTATTTTTCTTCTTCACTTGAACTATTTTCCCGCCAATTTTCTTCATCTGGAGAGCAATTGTGATTTTGTAGAGGGAGGAGGTGATTTTGATTTCTTTTCTTCTTTGTTCTATGATTGGGATCTGCAGGACAATGCCTCTAGTCTGGCGTCTAGGGTTAAGAAGTCCGATGCACGAGAAATCGAGAGCTACTACGAGAACTATATCAGGGCACTGGACAAAGGTGATAGTGCCGATAGGTATGGAACATCACCTTCCTTTTTTGCTGATTCAATTTTCAACTTCAATTACCCTTGCTATTGCCATTTGCAGAGCACAACTTGGCAAGGCTTACAAGACTGCTGGAGTGCTTTTTGAAGTGCTCTGTGCCATTAACAAGACCGAGAAAGTTGAAGAAGTTGCTCCAGAGGTTGCTCCCTAAATGGCCTTTTCTTTATTGATTCATTTCTCATCTGATGTTCTTCTTGCTGGATTGAATTTAACAATTTGTTTCCTGGGAGTTTTTAGATTATTGCTGCAGCTAGGGATGTCCAGGAAAAGACCGAAATCTACGCCCCATATAACATTCTTCCCCTCGATGCTGCGGGGGCTTCTCAGTCTATCATGCAGCTTGATGAGGTATCGAGCAAATTACATTATGCATTCATGTTTTTCTGTTGCATTTTACTTGTTACTCTACACCTGATTTCTGTGTATACAAGGTTAAAGCTGCAGTGGCTGCGTTGTCCAACACACGTGGCTTCAATTGGCCCCCTCTCTTTGAGCAGGACAGACAGGCCACGGGAGATTTAGACATCCTTGATTGGCTAAGGGCCATGTTCAGGTTTCAGGCATGCTCTTTATCTCAAAGATGCAATGCTGGTTACGTACAGGCAACTGCTGTTTTCTTTCTTTTCAAATGAATGATTTGTGTGTTTGGTTTATCCCAATGACTACAGAAAGACAGTGTGAGAAATCAGAGGGAGCACTTGATTTTACTACTTGCTAATAATCACATAAGGCTTGAGCCCAAACCTGAACCTCTAAACAAGGCATGTGACTCTCCTCTCACTTCGGATTGTATTTTGTTGTGTCTTGGAAGCTAATAGTATTTTCATTTCACCCAACAATTATAACAGCATCATTCTAAGTGCAGCAAAACATCTTTCTGAAGTGAAACCTATGGATTTATTATATAACACATATATTATGCATGTATATTTTGCCAACACTCAGGTTGTTACTCAAGTATTAACCTTTCTCTGTTTAGCTTGATGATCGTGCTGTTAGTGCTGTTATGACCAAGCTTTTCAAGAATTACAGAACATGGTGCAAATTTTTGGGCCGGAAACACAGTTTAAGGTAGGAGAGAAACAGTTTGTGCATCTGCGTTTATAAGTAGACTTCTTTTTCATAAACTTGTGCATTTTATGTTTTAGCTTGAGTTTCCGTTGTAATATCTAAAAAACCTGACACTAAAGCTTATAAATTGTATTCATACAGGCTTCCCCAAAACGAGCAGGAAATGCAGCAGAGGAAGATACTCTACATGAGCTTATTTCTTCTCATTTGGGGTGAAGCATCGAATATTCGGCTCATGCCAGAATGTCTATGCTTTATTTTTCACAATGTGTGTAATGTTTATTGATCACCCTTTCTTCTGTTTATGTTTATCCATTAGTTGTTTAATGAAGTTATTCATACTGTAGCATCTATATGTTTACAAATATCTTTCATTAATCAACAGATGGCAATGGAACTCCATGGCGTAATGACTTCAAATGTCAGCATTGTTACTGGAGAAAACATCAAGCCTTCTTATGGCGGGGATGATGAGGCTTTCCTGCGGAAGGTGGTAACACCCATTTACCATGTAATTGAAAAGGTATTTCCTACAGAAAAAATGTGAACTTTACTTTCCTTTTACTTCTAAACTTTCTTGTCTAGACATAGATATTGCATTTCATGGTATACAGGAAGCGATGAAGAGCCGAAATGGAAAAGCTCCTAACTCAGCTTGGTGTAATTATGATGACCTGAACGAATATTTCTGGTTTGTATCATTTTAATAATATAAATTCAAGCATTACTTTGAGATCATGTGGAGTTTTTTTCAGTCTTCTCACATCATCTAATTTTCTTTCCCAATATATTCTTCAGGTCACCTGATTGTTTCTCTCTCGGTTGGCCTATGCGTGATGATGGAGAATTTTTCAAATCAACACGTGATGTGACACATGTACTGTTTTGTTTAATCATTTCTCTCTATTTAACCCAGATTACAGTATCCACTATCTGCATAACAATATCTTCTATAACAGGGAAAGGGAAAACAATCTTCTCACAAGATACCTCCTGGAAGGACAGGCAAATCATCTTTCGTTGAAACACGAACATTTTGGAATATCTTTCGAAGTTTTGATCGATTATGGACCTTTTATATACTGGCTTTACAGGTATTTAGTAGCAACACAGTACAAAAGTTAATTGCATTATTATCACTCCTGAGTTGGGAATTTTATGCCGTGATCTAATATATGATTTTTACTGTTGCAGGCAATGGTCATTTTTGCATGGAGTGGGGCTACAGTAGAAAAGATTTTCCGAAAGAATTCAATATCTTTTGTATCCAGTATTTTCATCACAGCCGCATTTCTTCGTTTCGTCCAAAGTATGTTACCAGATAATAGTTTCTTAAATCTGTGAGAAAATTCTATACTCAATTTATTATTATTTATACAAATAATGTTTACAACATTTTCTAATATAATTCTATGGCTATAAAAGCTTTGCATCTGTTTTTGAAAATTGTTACAATATATTAAATTTTATATGCTGTCACCATTCAAGTAGTATAACCTTCACGGTGGTTGTGAAGAAGGATGGGTAGGAAATCTAAAAATTGAAAGAAATCAACTTATATGTAATATTTAAGTAAATATACAAAAGAAAATAGAGTTTTGGTCTAAGCCAAGAAGTTATTGGCTCAAACCCAGTATACCACTCAAAAGATGTCACTGGCGCCCACAAAGTCAGTGGCGGATATGACTGATATTTAATGAGGTAATTCATTTGATTGGCCAGCTGAATGTGGGCCAATAACTCATTCACAGTTTTTTCCTCAAAAAACTAGTACATTCTTACGACTTTTATTGATATGATGTTTCATGAATGACATTATGCAATATCACATTCTGGAGTAAGTATTACTTCATACATTCCACACATGAGGTTGGACTAGATTACTCTGCATTTTTTTGTAGTCATTCTCTATACTAGGGCAACTCCCTTTCTTCCACTTTCTAACTTTGTTTCTATAAGGATTGGAGTAGATAACAACCAAAGAGTTTGTATGCAGATGCGAGTGTAGATTTATGTCTTCAGAAATTTCTATATTTCAATGTTTAGACAAAATTTACTCGCTATTAGAGTCTACAGTGAACAACATATCTAATATATGATGTTACTGATGGCTTTCCATCCTTTCTCCCTCATCTTATTTTGTAGCTAATATATTGCTTGAATGTGAAGCTTTTTGTGATATATTTACTTTTGTGAATTTGATCACGTCTGGATACATATCCTCAACTTTCCATCTGAATCAGGTATTCTGGATTTTGTGCTGAACTTCCCGGGATATCAAAGGTGGAAGTTCACTGATGTCTTGAGAAACATGCTCAAGATAATCGTTAGCTTTGCATGGACTGTCATTCTTCCTGTACTATATGTGAACTCTTCTGACGCCCCCGCAGCATTCAAAGACGTGCTCTCATTTGTTGGCAAGGCAAGGGGTGTTCCACCTTTATACATGATGGCAGTGGTCGTATATTTGCTTCCAAATTTACTAACAGCTGCATTGTTCCTTTTTCCTATGCTCCGACGTTGGATTGAGAATTCGGACTGGGTTATCATTCGGCTGCTTTTGTGGTGGTCACAGGTATCCGTATTACTCCCTGCCTCTCCTTTACTCCATTCTCTTATGTGTTTCATAGGATAGTTTATTCGACTTCATCTAGTTCATGGACTTATTGTATGTTGCAGAAGTTTATTAGATATGAAAAAAGATACAAATGTTATATTAGCTAAGCATAAGTCAATTTTGTATAAGATTTAGAAAATATGTTGTGCCAAGTGTTCTAACTAAAGAAGCTATGGCTAGTAATTCTAGTTGTAGGAAGGCATGGAGTTATTGGATCGGTAACTTCTATCAAGGTCCTACATTGAAAAGATGTCGATTTGTTTGCCACTTGATAAGGATCTTGGGGTCTCCACCTATAAGTTCGAGATTTTAGGTAGGTTGGGTTTAACATGGTATCAAAGCTAGGTTCATCTATACATGAATCCCTTTATGCCATCCTGTTATCGGGCTAGAGGTCCACATGCAGGCCCAGCTTCCATGCGAGGGGGGATGTTAATGTCTTACATTAAAAGATGTGGGTTCGTTTGCCACTTGATAAACATCTTGGGACCGCCACCTATCAGTTCGATCTTTTAGATGAGTTGGGCTTTTTTTTATCAGCTAGATGGGTTGGGCTTTAAATCATCTAGCTAATGTTAGGTGTTGAAGTTGTGTTCCAAATAAGAAAAATATGAATTAAATGACCACTTGATATACTAGTTGGGCCCTCCACCTAATAGATTAATTATTTGGGTTGGAGTAAGTTTAACATGGTATATTTTTCTGATTTAGTATTGGGTCTGTGGCCTGTTTGTTTTTCTTTCCCGTTTATATTGTCCAGCTTGCACATGATAGAAATGGTGATGCTGTCCCAAATAGGAAGAATGTGAATCAAGTGACTGCTTGATATACTAGTTGCGCCCTCCACCTAATAGCTTATGCTTATGGGTGGATCAGGCTTAACATGGTATCATAGTCTGGTTTAGCATTGAGTCTTGTGCTTCTTCCCCATTTATATGTTCCTGGTATACATGCAATGCCAACTATGTTCTCCGGTTGCACGTGAGGGGAATGTTAAAGTTGTTCACATGAGAAGAATGAGGATTAATTGATCACTTGATATACTAGTTGGGCCCTCCACCTAATAGCTTAATCTCTTGGGTTGGAGCAAGTAAGTTTAACATTACGGAACACTAAGTTTTGACGCTGGCACAAAGGGTATATTTCTAATAACATCAGAACCAAAAGCCTGAAATTTCATCATTGTTTAACTTAGTATCACCCTGCATCAAAGATCTTGCATCTTGCGGGATAATTTTCACATGTAATTCACTTGTTCTGTACATTTGTTTAGATAAGTTCAGTTACTGTGCATCTAAAATTGCAGCTATATTTTCTTTATGTTTTATTTAGGTTATAGTGTATAACCATTTTCTATGGGCTTTCAAGAACTAAACAAATTTAGTCTGCATTATCACCTTACATTTTTTGTCTACATTCATAATATGCATTGGATTGTTAGGATACCTATGTGTTAAGCTTTTTCAGACAACTCAGTTGTGGAAAAAGATCACTCTAATTAATGTGAATATGGAGGCAGTTAGAATTTAATTTTCCATTTCATATATGATAAAAATATTAATGAGAACCCCAAGTCTAAATTTAAAACCAGTTTTGCTTGGTTAAGAATTTGTGATAGTATCTTATGATGAATGCATGTCTTGACTGTTGAGTTTGTTTGAGTTTAGCAGCACTGCATAGTGATGGTTTTATCTCTCAAACAAAATTGTTTGCCATATGCAGCCAAGAATTTACATTGGGAGGGGAATGCATGAAAGTCAGTTTGCACTTATTGAGTAAGTTAACCTTATTATTTTACTATGATTTTGGCATAGTTTTTGTTTGTTTCATTTTTCTAATGTTGTCATTCCCTATCATGTACAATTTCAGGTATACTATCTTTTGGGTGTTACTTCTTTGTAGCAAATTTGCATTCAGTTATTTTGTCCAGGTAATTTTTTTGTGTGCCATTGTTATTTTTTCTTGTAGTAAATACATGAGGATTCCCCAGATATTTTTTATTTTTTGCGTTTTACCCACTGCCTATCTCTTCCCCAGATTAAACCTTTAGTGAAGCCAACAAAAGATATAATGAGTATTCGTAGAGTCAAATATGCTTGGCATGAAGCTTTCCATGGAGGTATAAAATCTGATGCTCTATAAAGTCTTTCAATTCCAGAAGTTGTTTTATGTTACAAGATATTTTTGTAAATATGCAGGTAAAAAACCATATGGAGCTGTTTTGACGCTCTGGGCACCAGTAATCACCGTATGTCTTACTATTTCTATATTTGTTACTAGCTAGTCATACACTCAGTAAATTATTTTTTGTGAAGATATTCTCATTGCTTTGCGATTTAAATGCAGGTTTATTTTATGGACACTCAAATTTGGTATGCTATTTTCTCGACCCTATATGGTGGTTTTATAGGGGCCCTGGATCGTCTAGGAGAGGTAACCTTTCTCGCTGTGTCCTTCCCTTTCTCGTGAGAACTATCTGCAAACTCATCTCTCTTGCTACTTCAACTTTCTATCTTGAGTTTATTGTCTGCCCAATTTAGTTGATCTTCCATTTTTCGTTGATTTTTTCTACATTCCATTAAAGTTATTTGGTGATTTTCGTGTGTGGAATCATGGGAACAAGGAGATGTTACTATCTGGACCACCAAACTCTCTTCGGTTTATGTTTTCTTTTGGCATGGAATATTATTTTCAGCAGAGCATCCATAGGAACTTTGATAATGACATGTCATTAGATTGATATTCCAACATTCTTCTAATGCTGTCAATTTGCAAATAACATGTTCATTAAGGCTTGGTTTGAGTAGGACTCTTTACTGATGTTTTGTTTCGTTTGTGGAAATTATGCCAGAGGTAACACCTTAGATTCATTATTTGTACTACCCTTCATTATATCTTATCCTTACAGATCCGAACACTTGGCATGCTGCGGTCACGGTTCCAGTCCTTACCTGGTGCATTCAATACTTGTTTGGTGCCTTCTGACAATTCAAAGAAAAGGGGGTTCTCTTTTGCAAAGAGTTTTGAAAAGGTGATGTTCACATTTCTGTAATGGTGGTGTAATCATGCCTTAGAATGAGTAGTGTCTTACACATATATTTTAGTTGTGTAAAGATTGTTGGGCTGTACACATGTAGGCATCGTCAAGCAAGAGAAGTGAAGCTGCAAAATTTTCTCAGTTATGGAATGAAGTAATATGCAATTTCCGCGAACAAGATCTCATAAGCGACAGGAAAGCCCCTTGACCAATATACATTTTGTTCTGTTGAACCCATATATATATATATATACTGTGTGTACAGTTAAAACTGAACTTAGCTTTTCCTCATTCCAGGGAGATGGATCTCTTGATGGTTCCATATTCATCTGATCCTAGCCTGAAAATGATTCAATGGCCACCATTTTTGCTTGCAAGCAAGGTCAGCTCATTCCCTACCAGGAGTCCTGATATGTGTAAATTTGGTTTGATGTTGACTGTTCGTAAGTTATGCAGATCCCGATAGCATTGGATATGGCAGTTCATTTTCGATCCAGGGACTCTGACCTTTGGAAGCGTATATGCGTGGATGAATATATGAGATGTACAGTCACTGAATGTTATGAATCTTTCAAACTTGTACTTAATACTTTGGTAGTTGGAGAAACTGAGAAAAGGTGACTACTGACCCTTTTCCCTTATAATCAAACCTATATTTTCATGATCTAGATTATAAAATTCTGCAAAGGCTAAGTACAACTCGATGGTCAATTTATATCACCTCTTTATAGAGAGAGAAAAGATGGGTAATTTGCGTTAGGAGTACCATCAACTTTTACATATTTGCCTTTATTTGGGTGTTAGACTCCTCATGTCTTCTTTACTTTAATTTCTATTTGTACTTGCCTTCACAATTTATGTCTCTGTTATAGTGGACTTGCTTTACACTGAATCCTGATCTCAGAAGTATAATTAAAAAGTTCACATCATGGTACTGAAGAAATTGTTAAACATAAGGAATTGTGGTTTAACTCTTACTGTACTCTTGCAGGGTAATTGGTATTATCATTAAAGAAATTGAAAGCAACATTGGAAAGAAACATTTCTTGCAAATTTCAAAATGGCTTATTTACCCACTCTTCGCCAGAAAATTGTAGAGCTTGTGGGTATATTGGTGAGTGATGTGCAAGAGAACACTAATAAATTATGAAGTTAGTTTTTGTGCATAAATACTGGCCAAGATAGAAATTTACCATTTCCTTTCCTGTTGCAGAAAGAAGGTGACCCATCCAAACGGGATACGGTGGTATTGGTACTACAAGATATGTTAGAAGTAGTTACCAGTGATTTGATGGTGAATGAAGTCCGGTGGGTTTGTTTCTTTTCAATTACCTAAGTAGAACTTTGCCTTTAATGAAAGTAACCATTACCTTTTCTCTTATCTTATCTTGTCATTGTTCAGTGAATTGGTAGACCTCGGTAGCAAGGATTCTGGAAAGCAACTTTTTGCTGGCACAGATCCGAGACCTGCTATAATATTCCCTCCTGTGAATACAGCACAATGGGAAGAGCAGGTACCTATGTTCAGTATGGTTTTTTTAATTAAACTTTAGACTCCCATGAGAAGTATTTGACTAAGAAGGACAGTATACGAAATTATACCTTGCATTTCTTGTTGTGAACTGTTGAAATATACAGGACATATGTGTTACTATAAGGCTTAATTAGTTTTGCACCAAAAATGGCCAAGGGCTTAATCTTATTAGTTACCTTCATGGCTAGAAGGCTTATATCCTCACCCCCAATGCCCAGAGAGATGAATATGGAGTCACTAACTAAATGTGCTGAGTACAATGAACTGCCATTTTTAGTGGGTACTGTAAGAAACAAATTACAAGAGTCACTCTCACTTATTGTCATAATCTGAACTATATATTGGATGATTTACTCCACAATCAGATACTATAAGTCGTCATGGAAAGTCATCAAATTCCAGCTTGCATGCATGAGGAATCCTAGATAATCTTTCGAAATAAGCTGCCCTATCCTCATAATAAAGGAACCATCACCTTAATCAGAAATATTAAGTTTTTTTTTTTATTACTTTTGTTCCAGATAAAACGCCTCCATCTCCTTTTAACGGTGAAAGAATCTGCCACTGATGTACCAATCAATCTCGAAGCACGCAGAAGGATCACCTTCTTTACAAATTCTTTGTTTATGAAGATGCCACGAGCTCCTCGAGTTCGTAAAATGCTCTCATTCAGGTGCTTTTTTTGTCTGTTTATTGTCATCAATCTCAGTTTAATCATTGACCTCAAATGACTGCAGAGAAATCATATTATCACAAGAAATTAGATATGAGTTATGTTTTTGTTTTCTGCAACCCTTTAAGCTTTCAAGTTTCAAATTGCTGAAGTTCCTTAACTTGGCTGATTATTTTCTTGCAATTAGCAGTGTCCTGACTCCATACTATAGTGAGGAGACCGTCTATTCTAAATCTGACCTTGAGATGGAGAATGAAGATGGTGTATCAATCATCTACTACTTGCAAAAGATCTACCCAGGTTGGTAACACTATAGACATCCATTTTAATACTTTGTTTGATGTAGGTTACCTCTCCAAGGGTTTAAATGGTATTGGCTATACTCACTTGCAAGCTTACTTCCATTTTCTTAGATGAGTGGAATAACTTCATGGAGCGAATTGGTTGTAAAAAGGAAAGCGAAGTTTGGGAAATTGAAGAGAACATCTTGCAACTTCGCCACTGGGCCTCCTTAAGAGGGCAAACTCTCTGCAGGACAGGTAAGAGATTCTTTTGTGTTCACTAATCAATATGTCCATGCTACTGATTTTCTTGGTGTTGTAGTGAGAGGGATGATGTACTATCACCGGGCTTTGAAACTTCAGGCTTTTCTTGACATGGCTACTGAAAGTGGTAAAAGCATAATAGCTATTTGCTATAATATTTGAATGATATACTGAAATTCGAAGCAAGAAATATCTAACCTCATACCCTGTTGATTATGGGCAGAAATACTAGAAGGCTACAAAGCCGTCTCTGTTCCAACTGATGTAGATAAGAAAAGTCAAAGATCCTTGTATGCTCAATTAGAAGCTGTGGCTGACATGAAGTTCACCTATGTTGCTACCTGTCAAATCTATGGGAATCAGAAGCGGAAAGGAGATCGCCGTGCCACAGACATCCTGAATTTGATGGTTATGTTCTTTATCTTATACAGTGAACAATGCCCCTAAACATTTCCCCAGTTTACTTTATGGAGATTATGATATGTGGTGCTACGGTACAGCTATCCTTCTCTTCGTGTAGCGTACATTGATGAGGTTGAGGAAAGAGAAGGTGATGGAAAGGTTAAGAAAGTTTATTACTCTGTGTTGGTCAAAGCTGTTGATAAACTCGATCAGGTGATTTTAATTTGAAATCTTAGTGAAAATCACCCGGTTGCTTTGAAGAACAGATAGTGATGATTTTTCAATCTCTTCTGAAGGAAATATATCGAATCCGATTGCCTGGTTCAGCAAAGGTAGGAGAAGGAAAACCCGAGAATCAGAACCATGCTGTAATTTTCACTCGCGGGGAAGCTCTTCAGGCCATTGACATGAACCAGGTACAATTATTGATGTTTGAGCTCACCGTACTTGAAGTTGTCATATTAAACCCGCCCGTTTTAATGGTTTAGTCCACTACAGGACAATTACCTGGAAGAAGCTTTTAAAATGCACAACCTTCTGGAAGAATTTAACGAGGATCATGGTGTGCGTGCACCTACGATTTTAGGTGTTCGTGAGCACATCTTTACTGGAAGGTGGGGTAGAAGTTAGCTATTTTAGAGCTGTAAGCCTTACCTTTGCTCATGTCTGACATGCTCTTACATCTATCCTGCAGTGTTTCTTCTTTAGCTTGGTTCATGTCAAATCAAGAAACAAGCTTTGTCACCATTGGTCAAAGAGTTCTTGCAAGGCCTTTAAAGTATATTCTTACTCCTTGTCTCTCTTGAATTGTTCAGAAACTAAGTGGCATCATATGATACCAATATTCATTTTGTGTGTGTGTGTGTGTTTGAAATTGAATTTATCTTGGATAGTATCACTTATTCGGGTTTATGATATACTAACATTATTGTATGGTTGGTTAGGGTTCGTTTCCATTATGGTCATCCAGATGTGTTTGACAGAATCTTCCACATGACCCGTGGTGGCATGAGCAAGGCCTCTCGTGGCATCAACTTGAGTGAGGATATATTTGCTGGTAGGTTGTTGGAGCATCTATTCTCATAAAAAGATATGTAATTTGGCTACCCCATTACGTTTACTTTGCTTATTCAGGTTTCAACTCAACCCTTAGACGAGGGAATGTAACTCACCATGAGTATATCCAAGTTGGCAAGGGTCGAGATGTTGGGCTCAACCAAATTTCACTCTTTGAAGCAAAAGTAGCCTGTGGTAACGGGGAACAAGTTCTGAGCAGGGATATCTATCGATTAGGCCATCGTTTTGACTTCTTCCGCATGATGTCTTGTTATTTTACAACAGTGGGATTTTATATCAGTGCCATGGTAACCATTCTTACCTCAACACAGAGTCTCTTTTCTTCATAATTAAATCTAAATGAATAATCCAGCATTTCAATAATAGGTCAGAACTAGGGAATCTAATTTAAAGTAACCATCACCCCCTTCAGTTAACCTTGGAGTTTTGAGTTTCTTTTAACTATCAGTCCATTATGTTGAGCTCATATTTCATGTCCCTTTTATTGGTGTTGGATTTATTTATTTATTTGTATTGGTTTGGGCAGATGGTTGTCCTTACAGTCTACGTTTTCTTGTATGGAAAACTGTACCTAGCATTAAGTGGATTGGAGGCAGCAATAATGAAGCAGGCTAGAGCTAGGAGAAACAACCCATTAAGGTCAGTCATGGCTTCACAGTCAGTTGTTCAACTGGGTATCTTGATGACCTTGCCTATGGTCATGGAGATTGGACTGGAAAGAGGATTCAGAACTGCACTGAGTGAGATAATAATCATGCAGTTCCAGCTAGCACCTGTGTTCTTCACCTTCTCTCTCGGTACAAAGGTCCACTATTTTGGTCGCACTCTGCTGCATGGTGGAGCAAAGTATAGGCCAACCGGGCGTGGGTTTGTGGTTCGGCATGAGAAGTTTGCAGAGAACTACAGGATGTACTCAAGGAGCCATTTTGTGAAAGGGGTCGAACTACTGATGTTACTTATAGTTTACCATCTCTATAATGCAGCAGTAACAGATTCCATAGCCTATCTTCTCATCACAGGCTCCATGTGGTTTTTAGTGTTGTCTTGGTTGTTTGCTCCTTTTCTTTTCAACCCTTCTGGATTTGAATGGCAAAAGATAGTGGAAGATTGGGATGATTGGTCAAAGTGGATCAGTAGTGGAGGTGGTATTGGTGTGCCGGTCAACAAGAGCTGGGAGTCCTGGTGG
>JAYMSW010001289.1:0-17116 GCA_036897725.1 Erodium texanum | reverse complement strand
TGGCGCGGCTCGATTTGGTGGCTGCTATTATCAGGGGCAAGATGGACCCGTCCAATGTCTCCGCCGAAGCCGGTGGCGAGGTCGCCGCAATGATGATCGAGAACCGGGAGGTTGTCATGGTTCTGACCACCTCGATCGCCGTTCTAATCGGATGTGTTGTGGCGTTCATTTGGAGGAGGTCTTCTAGCCAGAAACCCTCGTTGGTTCAGCCGTTGAAGCCTTTGGTCGTCGAGCCAGAGCCTGAGGTCGATGACGGCAAGCAGAAAGTCACCATCTTCTTCGGCACCCAGACAGGAACCGCAGAGGGGTTCGCCAAGGTCTAGCTTATATGATTTGTTCATTTAGTGGCACAATTATGCAGTTATGTTGGTCTGTGTTATTGATTGTCGAATGATCTGGTTCGATTTCAGGCTCTAGCTGAAGAGGCCAAATCGCGGTATGATAAAGTGACAGTCAAAGTTGTTGATATGGTAAATTGATTCTTCTTTTAGTTTTTTATGTGATTTGGATTTGAATTTTTACTACTGGTGATTGGGATTTGGACGTCTGGATTGTCGTTGATATTTGTGGATGGATGCTATGTAGGATGATTATGCTGCCGATGACGAAGAATACGAGGAGAAGTTGAAGAAGGAGACCTTGGCTTTCTTCTTTTTGGCTACGTGAGTTTTGCTTTTTGAAATAAAATATTTGTTCTGTTCATATTTATGTTTTTTTTTATTTACTAATTTGGTTGATCTTGTAATAGATATGGAGATGGTGAGCCAACTGATAATGCAGCGAGATTCTACAAATGGTTTTCGGAGGTAATTTTGCTAGGCTTTAGCATGATTGAATTCAGGTGTTCTTTTGAGGGATCAATTGGATTGATTTTATCATTGCATGTATATAGGGGAAAGAGAGGGGAGAATGGCTTCAGAATCTTAAATTTGGAGTTTTTGGCCTAGGCAACAGACAGTATGAGCATTTCAACAAGGTATGGATTTCAGTTGAATATTGAGTTCTCAATTTGCACTTGTCTCTAGATGTTGCTGTTGCTGTTACTTGCTTGTTTCCTTGTTTAGTTTTTTGGCTGTACATTCTTCATGTGTGTTTAACAAGATTTAGTTCATGTTTGTGTATGTTTTTAACAGATTGCCAAGGTGGTAGATGAGATCCTTGTGGAGCAGGGTAAGTCTAGTGAGATTTTGTGGGTTTTGAGATTGGTTTAATACATTTTATTGACTATTCTTATTTCTGAAAATGTGTTTTAGAAAGTCCCTAAATATATTTTGGGCCTACAAATTTCTTTAAAAGATTTAAACTAAACAGTTTATCTTCTTTTTGATAGTGGCTTTAGACTCCAAAACATATGAGGCCTCAAGAATATGTATTTTGTATATATTATTGTAAATCTTTTGAAATTAAACCTTCTATTAAACGAATGAGGCCCCAAAACATATTTGAACCCATACATTTCTTTTAAAGATGAAAGCAAACCATTTATCTAGTTCTGAATGTTACAGTTTTTTGGATAAGAGGATAACCAATATATATAGCCTGTCTTTTCTGATACGAATGTAGTGGTTTTTGATAGATAATGGAAGCATGTAAATGTAATTTCGAATGAACAAACAGAAACAGATAACTAAAAAACCATATGTTCTTGTGAGCAACTAAGTCCATGTAGTGCAATACCTCGTGCCATATCGTTTCCTTGATGATTTTACACACAACACACTTCAACTCTATTGGTTTCTTGTAGTGAACATTTTCTTGCATATGCAGGCGGTAAGCGCCTTGTCCCGGTTGGTCTTGGAGATGATGATCAATGCATTGAAGATGATTTCACTGCATGGTATATAGAACTTTAACCTAAAATCATATCAGTAAACCCAATATTTCTTTTTGCCTAATATGTTTGGAAATATCTCACTATTGTGCTATTCCAGGCGAGAATTGGTGTGGCCAGAGTTAGATCAGCTGCTTCGAGATGAGGATGATGCTACTACTGTTAGCACCCCTTACACTGCTGCTGTACCAGAATACCGTGTTGTATTTCATGACCCTGCAGATGCAACAGCACTGGAAAGGAGCTTAAGCAAATCAAATGGTCATTCTGTTGTTGATGCTCAACATCCATTGAGGTATTAAAGAAAAACAATTACTACATATTCAGATTAGAACTCATTTGAATGCATACTTAAGTCTGAAAAATATTTGTCTTTTGTAGGGCTAATGTGGCTGTGAGAAGAGAGCTTCATACTCCTGCATCTGATCGTTCTTGCACCCATCTGGAATTTGACATTTCTGGCACTGGAATTGCGTAAGTTGCTTTATCCAACCCAGTTTTGTAGTATGGTGATTGCTTGATTGCAATGTTCTTGTACTTAGTTTCTCATGTTCCCTCACAATGTAGAAAATTGTATATTAATACTTAATGTGATCTCTTATTTTCGTCTATAGATATGAAACTGGAGATCATGTGGGTGTCTACTGTGAGAACCTAGCTGAAACTGTGGAGAAGGTATTGGAGTTATTGGGTCTGTCACCAGATGATTACTTCTCCGTCCATACTGATAAAGAAGACGGCACACCACTTAGTGGAAGCTCCTTGCCCCCTCCTTTTCCTCCTTGCACTTTAAGAACAGCATTGACATTACATGCAGATCTTCTGAGTTCACCCAAAAAGGTCAGTTTATATTCTTGAACAATGGTTATTCCTAGACTGATTGTTTTTTTACTGATTGTCTAAACCTGTGAGTTTTACAGTCTGCCTTGCTTGCATTGGCTGCTCATGCCTCTGATCCAACTGAAGCTGACCGATTAAGACATCTTGCATCACCTGCTGGAAAGGTTTGTGAAATTCATATGAATGGTAGCTTTACTGTACTGTATTATTTAGCCAGTCTAACTTTTGTTATACACTTGAACAGGATGAATATTCACAGTGGGTGGTTGCCAGTCAGAGGAGCCTCCTTGAGGTCATGGCCGAGTTCCCTTCAGCCAAACCCCCTCTTGGTGTCTTCTTTGCAGGTGTTGCTCCACGTCTACAGCCCAGATACTATTCGATTTCATCATCTCCTAGGTAATTAGAACTTCCATTTCCTGTTTCTTCATTTTCTAGGATAAAACCTATCATGAACTGGGTAGGCTCATGATGGGTTTTATCTGCTTTTGTGGAAACACTATTTTGAACCCCACAGCCATTTCTAGGATTGGAATTTACTTGTTTCTTTCATGTTCTATTTCTGTCCGATGTCATTCTTGTTCTTTCCCTGAAGTGTATGTATGCAACCTTTTTGTAGCTTAAACATGATCTCAAATTGTGCTTTGCAGGATGGCTCCTTCTAGAATCCATGTTACTTGTGCATTGGTTTATGAAACAACTCCAACTGGACGGGTGCACAAGGGAGTATGTTCTACTTGGATGAAGGTATTTGTTTCAAATGATTATGTTTTGCAGTACCAGTAGTAAAGAACCACTACATTCCTCTTGATATACAAGTTATCTGATTAAGCTTTTTATCTCTTCAGAATGCTGCGCCTTCAGAGAAATCCTACGAATGCAGTTCGGCACCTATTTATGTTAGGCAATCAAATTTCAAGCTTCCAGCTGATTCTAAGGTGCCTATTATCATGATTGGCCCTGGCACTGGCTTGGCTCCTTTCAGGGGCTTTCTGCAGGTATGACTGGGTAACTTGGTTTTCCTCTTTTCTTGCTATTCTGCATTTTGCTTGAATATATTATTGATTATCCTACAAATGTATTGCGTTTCTCAGGAAAGATTGGCTCTGAAAGAAGCTGGAACTGAGTTGGGACCCGCCATGTTATTCTTTGGATGCAGAAACAGTAAAATGGTGAGTGATCTTAACTTTTTCAATTGATACTCTATTTCGGATGAGGTAGATGGAGTTTCCTTTTTAGCTATGAATCTAATTACTTCACCTTATGTATCTTGGCAGGATTACATTTATGAAGATGAGCTAGACAACTTTGTTCAGACTGGTGCAGTATCTGAGCTGGTTCTTGCCTTCTCACGAGAAGGGCCTACCAAAGAGTATGTGCAGCATAAGATGATGCAGAAGGTACTTAAGTTTTAAGCTGTTACACCTACCATATCTACATGTTTAAAGTCTTTTAGATATTAACAAGAAGGATATGGTTTGTTCTGTATCCAGGCTTCAGAGATATGGAACATGATTTCTCAGGGAGCCTACCTTTATGTATGTGGTGATGCCAAAGGCATGGCAAGGGATGTTCATCGCACTCTACACACCATTGCACAAGAACAGGTATATCCATACACATGAATCATGCATTTTTCACCTACCATTTTAAGCAAGCTTAGGACAGAGAAATGAGAGTTAGCCCCTGTTCATGACCTGTGATATATTGTTTTGGGTAGTTTGAACCAGTTTGGATGTGGTGCTGGGCCATATAAGCTGTCATACTTCGTGCCTACCCATTTTTAGTTTTAGACGTAAACTACATGTCTATGAATATGCTTATCAAGAGTGTACCTTTCTGGATTTCAGGGGTCTATGGACAGCTCCAAAGCGGAGAGCATGGTGAAGAATCTTCAAATGAGCGGCAGGTACCTCCGTGATGTTTGGTAATCGGTCCGTGCAAACTTCGGATGAAAACGAGAAGATAGGGTAGATATATAAATGTGATGAATTATATGGACTAGGGAAATGTCCAATTACATGATTGCCTATTTGGCTAAAGAGCCAAGTTTACTTGTCTGTCCTGGTACTTGAATTTGTTGGGTATGTAATTCTTTTTGCATAGAAGGATTCTTTTTTGTTGTAATTTATGATGAAATTAGACCCAGTTTGGAAGGACCCTAATATTCTTTGTAAGAACCAAAGAGGTTCGAGTGACTTATATTTTGCCCAATCTGTATCTGTAGTACTCAGAATTGTTCAGATGAGCTAAAGTAGTTTTGTTGAATATGTCAAGTCTTTGGCTTGGAAAAATTTGCAAGTTATGTCAAGAAGCTTAAATGCATACAAATTGACAACTCTTGTATGTCTATTGGCATCACCATCAATACTATGATCAATTTTAACCATATAGATACTACTATTTTTTGTTATCCAGATTAATTAAAATCGACCATTTCAAAGCAAATCCCATTAACCTAATATGTCTGTGTAACAAGACAAACCTCTGCCAAACGACTTAAGTTTGGTTCGTGAATTAGTCAACTCAAAAGCAAATGGAGAGTGAAAACCCCACTCCTACAAGCTTTTATTGCTGCAAAGGAAAGAAAGAAAGCTCTTATTCTCTATGTCTAGTTATCATTCTATTCTCAATTTCTCATCGGCTATTTCTCAACCATATGCAATTTCTTTCTCACCTTTGCAAATTAATCAAAAGAAGAAACAAAAGTGTTTGAAAACGTCATATTTGCCTTATCAGGTAAACTATATTCATGGTTCAGCGGGTTTATCATATATGTAAAAGCGTAGAAAAGTAGTAAATTTTACTAAGCCCAAGGAAGGAAGCCGGAATAAGGAGCAGCCCCACAATGTTTGAACAAACCTTTAATTTCAGGGCATCCATTAGGGTAAGGGATTGACCTATGAAATGGGTCGCGCTTTAACTTTTTGCGGCTCAGGGAACCTTGACAGCCATATGGGTCACTCTGGAATTGAATCCTCACTAGCGCCTCACCTCTCAGAGCAGCCTCCAGGGAAGTTGGTGAAGCTGGAGTACCTGAATAGAAAAACCTTGATTCCGGGAACCCAATTGCAATGCGATGTAAGTTTGCAAATCTCTCCTCCTTGAAGTCATAACTTACAACCTGATTTAACAAATGGTGTTAGAATCAATCATAACTCAACCATATAAGAAATATAGGCTAAGGTGGTGATAGTGGAGAAGGGAAAGAGAACTCAAAGATGGCCAAGGAAAATAATCTATACAATCATTTCAACAAGTCATAACCAAAATAAAATCCAATAATCCCCCAATCCAAAATGTCCGTTTCCTATATAATGTGTGGGATCAGCAAGTTGGACTAATTTATCCATAATCCAAGCACCCTAGTCAGTTTATCTATATGTTTCTTCTACTCCTCTTATCATTAGCATTGGAACCCTCAAAATCAAGAATATTGCTGGATATGTCCAGTCCAGAACCACTCTAGATCGTACTCAATTCTGTAGTTATTATTTAAAAAGACATGGATGTTAATCAGCAGAAAAGAGAGAAATGAAAAATGTATGTAGTGTATATGTATTGTTCTTTCTCTATAATGCTTCAGATGAATCTATACGCTAAACAAAAAAACAAACATAAAGCTTCAACATAATTGACTTACGGTTATGTTTTGGGGATATGTGCCAGTAAGTTCCCGGAATCGACAAACACTGAAGAGAAGATTCTCAAAACTATCTCTGGCATGCTCTTCTGTCAATGCCCTCCATTTCACACTTTCATCCTTTCCTGAAAACCACCAAGCAACAGTAGATTGATGAGATCAGATGATTCAACAGAAACAATTTCATAGAAAATAACTCAAGGTAGTAGGAAACAAATTTGCGATGAAATTTTTCTCCACACCTCTAATTAACCTCTTTAGACAAGTTCAGGCATTACGGCACTCGATATGTTATTCACGTCGAAATTTACATGATAAAACAAATTTACAGCATTTGAAATTTCCTCGCACAACAAAATCTAGGCTTTTGATTCAGAAATTGGAATCCACCATAATGACATGAAAATACTTGGCATTAAGAAGTTACTTGTATCCATAGTTTTTATACATTATCGAATGAATTTTCCTATAAATGAAAGAAAATTCAAGGCAGTCACTGAGTATATGTTGTTACTAATAGCTCTGACTATAACCTTAAGTTGAGACTATATAGAAGACTACTGCACTTAAAATACTATATGACTTCACCACAGAAAACTTTGCATTTATAATAAATTCAAACTAACTGCAGCATAGGTAGATTATGTTTTTTTCTGTTATTAAGTGTAGTGCAAATCAATAATTTTTAAAATTAATGGACACAGAACACTTTCCCCATCAAACAACATAAAGTGAGAGTAACTTAAAAGAGCTCCATACTGGCAGGAAAAAGAAGCACTACTCTCAATATCACTGGTTCTTTTGAAAGTACATTGAAGAAGCATATAAGCTACACTATTGTATTTCATGTTATTCCGATGAATATAGGGCAAGAGTATATAATTAAAACAAAAGGTAAGGGCATTCAGTAAGTAGCCTACTTTGTGATGAAAGGGGTGGTGACGACATGCATCCACTGTTCATATGGTGGTAGTGGAGGTGGTCATAGGGTATGGAATTCCCCAGGAGCAAAATATACTTTGTGTGTAGTTGATTGTTGTGATTTAAAGAAGGGGCTGGTTTTACCAGCATTAATGCTTCAGTGATGGCACTATGGCAGTAGTTGTCACACAAAAAAAAGGGAAAATTATGGTTTCAAAAGAAGAGTACTTAAGCTGTCACTTGAGAAGAAAGTCTCCCATTATTTTTGTTAAAACTTATTAGTGCTCATAAGAGCATTGCCAAATATTTTTTTATTGATGAATCGTTTTCTTTGCTTAGCTTGTACTTTCAATTCACAAATTTACCCTTACTAAGCTATGCTTTGCAAAGTTATTCCCAACAGTTCTAGTGACAACACTTCCACTGCTACCGAAGAAAATGCACAGTTTTATTCCCAGATTATTTGTTTCATTTGATTGAACTTGCGCCTGTGTAGAAGAGAAATTTAATGTGAAAGGACAGGTGGGAAATGAGAGCAAGACTTACTCAAAGCTATAGAATTCAGTATGTTCTTAAAAATCTTCCTCAACTGGCTACACTTCAAAATGAATAACACTAATTAGTTAGTTTACCGCCAACTTAGCTTAAGACATTATAAAGTTATGGGAGGATATCTAGAAATGTAACTCGTGGCCGTATTAATAAAGGGAGGGAAAAAAACAGCCAAACACCAGACAAACTGAACAAGGAAGATAAAAACAATCAATGAATATAAAAACCTTACTTCTATCCAGGAAATTTCTACATTTTATTCTTCTTCCATTGAATTTCTACATTCATAAACTGAATGAGGAAAAGATATGTGCAACCAATGAATATAAAAACCTCATCTATATCCAGGAGATTTCTAGAGCTCATCCTTCTTCCATTCAATTGTGAATCAGTCTAATAATTTACAGGTCAATTTCAGTTCAGAATGAGGCACAATAAACAACAAGCTCAATAGGCAGGCAAAAAGAAAAAGAACTCACCAAACCATCCCTTTGATTCAGCAACAGCCCAATAACTCTGCGCCTCACTCCGAGGCCCAGCATCTTTTCGAGTCTCCCCACCACTAAACAGAAGCAATGCCTCCTCATCGTTTGCTGCAACTTCAATTCCTTCCTCTATATGCTTCACAAAAGTAGCAGCCTGACCTGGATGCTTCTGGTAAGATTCCAAAAACCAAGAATCCTCCTTGTCAACATTCCCACAACTACTACTGGTGTACACAGAATGCCCAGCAACCATCACAAGATTCCTAAGCTTAGCATATGGATAATCAACATAGCCCAGATCAACGTCTTGAGAATCACCTACAGCCCAATGCCTACCCTCGTATATGGATAAAAGTATGAAAATGGTGGCCCCAAATGTCAATGAAATGAAGAAGCATAAAATTGGGTGAAGCTTATAGTAGTAGTGGAAACGGTTTCCAAAAGATCTAATCATTTTGGCTGGATGAAATGGTGAATTTTTGGACCTGCGGGTTCTTTTGGTGGTTCCAGATTCTAAATCAAACTCACCGCGAGGGTATGCAAGGAAGGAATTGGGACTTCCTGACCCAAATGAATAATTGTTCATGCTAGGATGTGAATGAGCACAAAATCAAGCATGCCCAGATGATTTTTAGAGGAAGCGATCAATGGGTTTCTGTAGATACAATGATAAACACGCATAATTACAAGGAGAGCTCAGCTGATCTCCCCATAAAAGAAAATATCACCCAGATTGGGAAATGAAGACCAACCATGCCCTGATGCAGAACGCTGAATGGGGGCTGAGAAATGTAGAAAATTAACGATAGCTTCGCAGGAGAAACTCACTGAATTATATTGATCTCCAGGGTTTGCAGATTCAAGCTTTCCGGCGAGGTGTTGCGTACGGAGATCTGAGGCGGGATGGGGGTGCTGACCGGTAGCATGAGGATCAAGAGACTCAGTTTAGGAACATGGACTCGAGTGACGGGCCCGTTTGGCAACGGGCTTACTATAACCGAATCCAAGTTGTCTTATGTTGGCAATTGGGGATATCGCATCTATGTTTCCAAACAGTGTGAAAGATTAAGAATAGAACACATGGGAGAAAACTACCGGGAGAAGAGAGGAAATAGTAGGGATTAATTTTTATAAATTAAAAAAAATGAATACTCTTACAAAAATACAATAATTATCTCACCTTTTTTTTTGACATACAATAACTTAATCACAACTTTTGTATCAGGGCTGAAATTATCTACATTTTCGGTTGAAATGGCAGAAATACCTCTACAACAATTTAATGGATAATTTGGGCAAATTTGAGTGGAATTACGACATATTTTTGAAAATTTAAAAACTTGGGTCAAAAATAAAATAAAATTCAAAACTAATGAGAGTTTCTGTTTTTTGATAAACAAAGAAACAGAGTACTCTTGTTATTCATTACCAAAATAGAATAAAATGAGAAAATTTAAAAATCACATACTTCTGTGATCACTCGGCTTTGTCACCTCAAAATTTCCAGAAATATATACTATTCCAAGATATAATCTTTTTTTTTTTTCAGAAATACTAACTCCCAAGAAATTAGCTTCAGGCATATTTTCCATTCTAGGGTCAAGAACATACTATGTCTTAATCTTGATCAATTTCTAACACAACAAAGATGAAGATAGGCAAACACAAAGGAATACAAATATAGGAGTTGACTAGTGGCTCTTTGTTGGACAAATTGAGACTACCCAAGTACAAAACCTAATATTCTTCGTTGATCAAGACATCAATATCAAGTTCGTTTGGTCTCTACTATCAGTCAGCTTCTTCGATCTCTTCATCCTCCGGGACCCCACGAAGATGGAGAACATTGTTACACCTGCAATTGCACCGTCGAAAACTAAACAAACTCTTCTGAACACAAATGTAAGGGACTTGAAAACTATCTTAAAATGTTAACATATGTTACAAGCCATTAAGACAACCCAGACAGACTATGATAGTGTACACAAACGAATTGACAATTGTAGAAATAATTGAAGTTCTCTATCATATAAATTTATCCAAAATACCAACCCGTAACCATTTTATCCTTCCTTGAATTCAAAGGAACCTATATGTCACTGGAAGCTAACAAAACATGGACGTGTGTGCACTCAATTTCTAACCCAAGTGTTGCTTGTTCAAATGCCTTACTTGGGCCTAAATATGGCATACGTTCTTTGAGGCCCCTTTAGTATTTACCAATAACATCCATGCAGATAAATTTGAATACTCATCTTCATACGATCTCAACAGCCAAGGTTTTTCTTTTCCTATACTTAGCAACTAAATGAAGCTTTGAAGGGGGCAAGGCTTTGGCACAGCTTGTCAGCATCATTTAGAATATATATATAAAAGAGCAAATTCTTGAAACTTGGACGCATCTATAAACTATAGTACACCAAGGATCTTATTTTTCAATTTTAAAAAAAGACCTTATTTTTCCGAGAAGAAATATTAACATGTAATGAAAGTTACCTGATCAAAACTTCTCCAAGGTCTCCAGTGTGCTGTCCATCAATGTATTCTTCAGTATTTGCAAGCTGCAAAAAATGCCATAAACTGTAAATGTCAGCACCTATCTATTGAAGTGTGATCAAGGACCGGGTAAAATAAAATGACATAAACGCTGATAATGTTAACATAGTTCAAACAAAATGGTAGCAGAAAATAACGTTACACTAAATAACCCATGTAATATGAAATAAATGGGAGCTGAACTCAAAAAATAAATCACAAAACTCTAATAATGAAGGTATACCCTAGACTTCAGAATATAAACACAATTGTCTGAGTAAGATACCTGCAAGTTCATGTATGAATCCACAGACACAAGAAAACCTGCAGGGAAAAAGAAGCAAATCAAATTACTTTTCATGTGTTACTAAACATATAAAGGACTAAGAAAGCCTTTTAATCAAGTAGAAGAGAATACCTTTGTATTCCATTCCCCATTTAAGTTTTACAATGACAGGCTTTCCCGTCAAATTGTTCAAGAAAGGTTTGGGGTTGACTGGAATTGTCTGCATATTCAGATGTACAGAAAATGAGGATGCAGGTAGACATGACATAAATCACAAAAAAAAAAAAAACTGAAAGAATTTCTCATGTGTACCAACCATTGTAAAACAGAACCTACCATGTTTAAAACCATAGAAGTAACGAAGTAACCCATACATGTAACCTATGAACATTAACCTCCCAAAAGTCTTCCTTTAACAGACCCAAAACTTGAAAGTTGAAACCACATGCAATTCAAACTACACTAGCATCCAACTGACAAAAAACAAAATCCTAGGGTTTCAAAACATGACATGGGAAATTAGTACAGCAGAGACAATGACATGGCAGAAATCTTAAGATCAAGTATAATATAAACAGCTAGAAACATTCGAATATGAAATAAAGTGCACCAAATAAACACAGCAAACAACAGAACAAACCAAAACTTACCAAATTATCTATGATTTCTGCAACATTAAAGTAAATTAATTAATACTTCAAATCATCCTAAACTGTCATAACAAATTGACAATCAAAAGCTCTAAAACAAAAATTCCAAAACAGCAATACGCAAAAATATAAAATTCTACATGCACATAAGACTAAAGGTATCGAGACGATGAACTGGAAAAAAGAATAGAGACTCACAGCCATTGGAGAAAAGAGAAGAAGGCGAAGCAGAGAGCGTAGATTCCGAAATCGCGCGCTGTTTAGCTTCCTTCAAGCTTCCACAGTGTTTTTAGGGCTTTCTCGAGAAATAAATAATGCACGTGAAAAGTGAAGGTCCGACCCGAGCTTAATGGGTGAACTAAAATGGGCCGGGCCTTTTTGATATATGGGTCATGTACAGCAAAAATCGAGCAATGGCCTTGCTCCATTTCTCTCTTTGTTTCAACATCGACCTATGATTTTTCAGCATTTATCGTATATTCAAAAAGTTTTTAAATACTCTTAATCGATTTTCAAATTTTGAAAAAAAATGCCACTGTCCATCCTCTCCTTCCTTTCAATTATGCACTGCTTCCAACTGAACCAATTTTTTTTTTTTTCCGACGATACTTAAAAATTAAATATTTTACGTAATTCTTTTTAGTGTTAGATGACAACAATTATTAGAACAAGACTAAAAGCTCATCGGTGATAGTAGTGCCAGAGGTGGTAACTCATTACAAGGCTAATGAAAGATAGCTTATCATTGATGCTATAAATTTATTTAATATTGTTTATTAATAATAAAAATAAATAGAGAAAGGAGAGAGGAAAGTAAGAGAAAGATGATGAAAAAGTACGTCAGTATTGATGTGACGGCGTTGGCTTACGCGCTAGCTCTGGTGATAGTTTTAGGTAAGAGAGACCGTTTTGAATTCGGAAACTAGACCATCCGGTGAAACCGGACCACCCAGTTCCATTGGGCCGGGGAGCGGATTGGGAAAACGGTGATCCAGAATCACTGGGCCGGGGAAAAGCCGAAGAGGTTGGTGATCTGAAGAAACCGGCCCGCTCCACCCCAAACCCAATAATACTCTCAATAACCATAGGTTCACACTTTTCTTCTCTGAACATTTACTCTCTATCTATCTACGAGACATGACACTCATGACCCATCTACCTACCTCTTGATTATGAGCTTTATTAATGCTCACTAGTCCCTAGGATTTATTAGGCTCACCTTTTCCTTACCCTCATCGTAACTTTTCTTTTCTCTTTTCTTCTCTTCTAAATTCATGTATTACATTATGGATTTGAAACTTCTTTCTCATCCCTGTTCTTTTCTCTCTCTTTTTTCTTTCAAATAAACTGAAACTAATAGATCTCTAAATTTATCTTTTTCCATTTATCTTTTCTTTCTTTCTTCTACATCACCGATCATGGACATTGAGCAAATTGTAAAAAGTGAATGAATTTTCATGAATATATCTCATCCAAAAATAAACAAGGTATTGTTTGTTCATCCAAAAACACACCAGAGAGAGAGAAAAAAACATTTTGAGACTAAAGGCATGTTAACATAGACGATGTTGATTCTAAAATAAACTTGTCGTTCTAGACATAGACAACTTCTCGCATTATTTGTTGGAGATACAATCTTTGTCTAAATCATTGAAATCCGTCCAATCAAATAGTAACTAACTCAGGTTCTCATAAGAAGAAAACATCATCGAAACTACTTTACGCTCTTTCCATAATTATCGAGCAACTTGAAAACGAGAGTTATACTAACAAGTGCATATACTACTAACTAATTAACTCCATCCAATGCGTCATTCCACTATGACATCAAATTTCTACACCACAAGACACACACTAGTCTCCATTTCTAATGACTTCAGCTCTGGAAGTAAGCGGACTTCAAGGCTTCTTCTGCGGTGATCCTTTGCTCTGGATCCACACATAGCATCTCCTAATGAAAACATAAGATGAGTTTAACTTCTTATAAATGCATTCCTCACATAACACACGAGTAGAATGACATTTGAATACAATGAAATAAAGTAAATAGATAAAGTAGAACATAAGAGATGGTATTGAGCTAAATATAAGACATAGACAGCCCTAACAACATTCATGTGCTAAGTTTTTCACAATTTACATAAACTTACCATTAGTAATTTAATCCCATCCTCACCCACATCCAAACCTTTCCCTTTTGAGCAAAAGGCAGCTTTTGCTTCTTCTATGTCCTATATGACAACCAAAATCAAGAATAAATGTTATTGAGACAAGCAAATAATTTATTATCTGATGTTATTAGTTTTAGGGAAAAAAACATGTGCATCAACGGGCATGCAATTTAATCAATTAAAAGCAATAATTACCTTTGGCTTTATGTCACCATAACGCCTTTCAATAATACGTTTAGGACGTTCCTTCATACTTGGCCAGCTTTCCTCAGTTGGTCTACTTAACAGTCTGCATTGAATGAACCATAAGTAAATTACATAGCCAATGTGATTTTCTGCTAAAACTATACAAAAATCAATTTAGACACCTGAAAATTGACTCGCAACGTTCAACATTATTGCTGCCCTCAAACCAATGCCCGCCTGTTATAAAGTGCCCAAATATGCAACCTGCAGCCCACATATCAGCTGCAACCCCTTCATCGTCTTCTTCTTGATCAGCTGCAACCCCTTTTTTGTCAGCTGCAACACCTAACCCTAAGAGCAGCTCTGGCGCTCTATACGAATTATATGTGTCCTGAAAATAAATAACGTGAATAATTAATTCTTAAAAATCTAAAACATAATATCAAATAATAATATACAAGAACATATTAGTATACATACATATCGTTCTCCAAGCCTCGATGAATTTTTTGTCCAAGCAGAATTCGCCTATGCGTATGATAACATTCTCTATATCGTTCTCTCTATCAAATACCATAACCGTTTCAGGCCTGATGTGAAGATGCGCTCTCTCTAGTTCTGAGTTGTAATACGCAATTTCACTAATTAGTTGGTGCATCACACTCTGCAAAAGAGAAGCAAAATAAGAATTTTTTTGCAAAGTAGACAAAGAAATGAAGAAGTAAAAGGAACATACTTTTATCTCGACATTATCAGTTATATGATCCCTGCGTTTCATCAATGACCTCAAATTGACTACCGAATACTCGAACACCAAAAATATGTAATTTTCACAAAATGCTAGATCGATACATTTGTTATCAACATGAACTCTGTTATGTAAAACAGTTCAAAAATAATGAGAATTTACTTTCCATATAAGTTTTAGAATTATTACCTGGCATTGTTTTGATGTCTCAACTTTGACAATCTTGTTAGATTTTTTTCCGAACAATAGTATGCATTTGATTTAGGAAGTTGTAAAACATAAAACTGTTCTGCAGTCCAGTGCGCGTATATGTAGGCATCTTCAAAAAATTTAAGTTCTCCTTTGATAGTACGAGCTGGATTGATCGTGATCATACCTCTGAACATAAAATAATAATAATAATTAAGGATCCAGATTAATTATATATACAATTTTAAAAAACTCACTTATCCCAGAACTCACTCATTATTTCAAAAACTAACTTATAAACATGACCAAGAAAATTATTTAAATATATCATTAAGAGGCAACTATAAATGACATAATCTCTAATTCTCCAAGATAAGATTTGCATATGTATTATCTTCTATCATCATTATTTTATATTTTCGCTACTACCAACACGGAAAAAGATTAAATTATTTGAAGACAATTAAAGAACTAAAGTTACCTTGCTGTTATCAAAGGTAAGAAAGATCTAGAATGTTATACAAATGCCATCTTTTTCTATTAGATCTACACTATAAGTAAGTTACCATCCTAGCTTTTTTATTTCATTACCAACAATTTAGTTCCGGAAAAAAAACCTGCAGCTTCCTCATAACGTCCTCTACCTTAATCCTATGGATACGGCTACGGTATACATATCTTGCATCAAATATTTAATATTGTTACTCTTGCATATAGATTTCAAATTCTACGTACATACAAGAAAAAAAAATACAAATGTTATAGTTACAGTAAATTAGTTTACATTTTGGTTGAAGATTTGGTGATACATTTTTTACAATTTCGATTAAAATTTAATTATTTTTAGTTCCGATGGTGACAGTATGTGTGCACGAGACACAGTCTTGGGAGCGGAGCTTATGGGACGGTTTACAAGGGATAGAATGAGGACGATTGGGAAGACATGGTGGCCATCAAGATTATCAAGCAAGGACGTATTTGTGATATTGATGTGAGCATAATACGAGAAACTGCTTTCATGAGGAAGCTTAGTCACGACAACATTATAAGGTAATATACAACAAACCTTAGTACTCCATTTCATTCAGTCTTATAAAGCTATTTAAACTGATACATTATTCAATACTTGAAATCACAATATTCAAATGTAATCTTATAAATTTATAGATTGATATATTATCAAAATCAATGAACAGATTGCACCAGATAATCACTGAGAGGGATGGAATTTGGTTAGTAATGGAGGAGATGGACACGACTTTAAATATACTTGTGGAGAATAAATATGGCGAGGGTATGTCGACGGGCACAACCAAGGTAATATGATTATGATCTTGCTTTTGTGATGAACAAAAATACGAAGGAATGCATATATATGAACCTGTACTCAGGACTAACAGTGTTTACTCAATGATAATTTTCTAATGATCTTCTCTTCTCTAGGTTAATTTTAAAATAGTACTCACAATTGCATTCATGCATGCCATTTTAAATATATATTAAGGTTTAGGGCTTTAATGATCTTCTCTTCTCTAGGTTATATATATGAACCTAGCTACCTGCTACGGACCAAAAGCCTTGACTTTATGCTATTCGATTCGTAATGGCACTTAGACTCTTAGTACAACTCGTGCAAAGTCTTAGTCAGCCCTTTATCCTTTCTAAAGAGCCGCACAAAGAAGCAAACACAAGAGAAAAACCAATGTGCACAAGTATGGAAAGATGCAAACATGTAAAGGAAGGCAAGTGTTGACAAAGTAACATTTTAAACAAAGGAAAGAGTATTTACAAGAGAGAACACCATACACAAGAGAGAGCTTGATGCCCAAATGGGAGCTCTCAACCCCTATTTATATTACTAGCACCTCCTCAACCAATGGTTGATATTTATTCTACCTAAAGCACTATCAATGGTTAGGATTTACATTCTAGAATGCTCCTACAAAATATCCTAGATATTTACAAGTGTGGGAGAGTCTCCATAGTTCTAGGTTCTTCCATTAATTGAGTCATGCTCCCACATTTGGGCCATTCCCGGTTTTGGGTAGATTCTGCCCAATCTGGGCAGTTTCTAGGGCTTTC
>JAYMSW010001288.1:0-17123 GCA_036897725.1 Erodium texanum | reverse complement strand
TTTAGCCCCTACCCGCAAGCGGCGGGGGAGCCACTAAATGTATTGGGCGTCGGCACAAGTATAAACAAAAAGCCAACGACGTCATCTCCTCAATGTCGGCATCATATTTTTAAAAAATATTTTTGTAGTAGATATAAAATGAAAAATACAAAACAAAATACATGAAAATATTTCTTTTTACATGTTTAGCGATTTTGTAATATTGTCTTATGCATATTGAGAAGATCGTAGTGTGCGGCCAACTGCCCATCAGTGAAGTTGGATGTGTCGGTCTATTGCAACGTTGTATACGTTTGAAGGGTATCCAACATTTTCATTCTTTCTTGTCGGGACAGAAGTGCTTCGGCTTCCTTTATGCGTTCCTTCTTCAGCCGTTCCTTCTCCTTCATGTTTTCACTTTATCTGACCTCAACGAGCAGCATCTTGTCCATATAATCGTCACGGAGAGCCCCCAATTCAGACAACTCATCATCATATTGGCACGTCGACCTGACATCACTGCTCTTCCATTTTCCTCAAGCTCTGGTTGGGTAATTTTATCAGGGGTTGACTGACACACTTCAAAATGTGGTTGATGCACCTGTTGATGGCTGTTATACAATTAAGGCCCGATCAAGCTTGGGCACTGTTGGATCGAATTAGTGCATGTCAAAGAAAGTACCAAACAGAAAGGGCAGTGTGTGAGCAACTGAGGTACCGACTAGACTGTGAAGGGGATATTGATGCTCTTTTAGAAGAGATGCATGAGCTGCAAGTTCGAGGAAAAGGACCTGGGAACATAGCTGGAATGGCTTATATGTCCTATGGTAGATCTCGAGGCCAAACGTATTACAATGATCAATCACACTACCAACAAGGTGGAGGTTAATACTAGAGGCCAGATCGAAGAAGACCATATCAACCTTAAGGAAATCACTATGAACACAGGAGCAGATCAAATGAAGGACAACAACTAGCACTGTATGTACCTAGGGGAGATCGCCTTGATCAGTTTATGGAACAAAGCAGACAAGGAAATGTGATGGCCGATTCACTCACTCAGTCAAACACAGAGGCAATCATGGAGATCCGGAGGGTGAAGAATCTTGAGAAGCAGGTAGCACAGCTAGTCACATCTAATGATGCAAGATCTGCTAGGGCCTTGCCAAGTTCTACGGAAATCCCGCAAGATAATCTCAAACGGGTTCAGGCTATCAGAGTAGTCAGGCCATAAGCCGAGATTCCAACACCATTGGAATTTAGCAATTATTACTCTTGCTTATTTTGCCTTGACGAAGATTGCTCAGAATACAGTACCAAGAAGTCTACATTCGAAGAAATGGTGCAAGACATCCGTCGAGCTACCTACGCTTGCGAGTACAACTGGGATATCACTAGGATGTTACATGTGCGTCGAAGAGGGCGATGATCATTATGGTGATTGGCTTGCAACCGAGTCAAACGAAGATCCTGGTAATCTCTATTCTGATGCAATTTTTGGCTCCGAAGCTGCTTATGGTCAAGTATTTTGCCTATCATTGATGGATGCTGATGGTATTCTTGAACTCTCTAGTGAGGATTTGATTGATGTTGGAACCACTGCCATTCTTGAGGCAATGGACACTAATTTTGAGCTGTTGGATTACCTTATTCAACAACCTATGGTATCTTGTGTGAATGATCTTATAGGCTTATCTAAAGAACCGTGGAAGAGTCTGATGTAACTCTTCTGAAGGGATTAGAAGTTCTAGGTGAAGTTGGTGAAGGCATAGATCAAGGTCTTGATGACTTGATGCGCGGCTATAAGCTAGTGGTAGTAGTAGTCCCCCTTCATGAGGGCAAGCTGATTAAAGATAGGGAAAAATTCATAAAATTACCGTAAACTAAGACCCATTTTCACATAACTACTTTAAAGGGATTAAAAGTTCCAAATGAACTCTTCTGAAGGGATTAAAAGTTCCAGGTGAAGCTGGTGAAGGCATAAATCAAGGTCTTGATGACTTGATGTGCGGTTATAAGCTAGTGGTAGTAGTCGACCCCCTTCCTGAGGGCAAGCTGATTAAAGATAGGGAAAATTCATAAAACTACCGTGAACTATGACCCATTTTCACAGAACTACTTTAAACTATCACCCGTTCACAGGACTACGATGAACTTTTTTTAAGGTTCATCCATTATAACTCTGTTAAGTATAATATGAAATGTCTGAACTATCCTTACACAGTAAATGAAATGAAAATTAGCTAATAAAAATTAGTTAAAATACAAAAAAAGGAAATAATATATATTTTGAAGAAAAAAATTAGTTATAGAATTTCAAAAAATCGAAAGTATTTTTTTGAAAAATTAATTTTATTTTTTGAACTAATTTTACAATTTTTTGAAGTATTTTTAGAATAAAAAGAAATTATTATATCTGAAAGTAAACTAAATATACTTGAAAAAAGGATGATGACGCATACTTATGTCATCATCCTCTTCCCCCAATTTTCTGCAATCGACGACAACGGCAACATTCCGGCGATGGTTTGCAGGTGATGGTGAGCTGGGGAGGAAGGAGGTGATCAACGGCTTGAACTGAAATATGCATCGTTCCGGCACGAAGACGAGCTAGGCGGTCGGAACCCTTGAGCCCGCCGTCGCGCTCTGATTCAAACCAGATCTATGACCAGGAGCTCAACGACGACGACGACAACAGATATCGAACCAAGGTCCACACATCTAGCCTGAGTTCTTTTACAACAAGCTTCTGGAGTTCCGATGCCGGAAGTTTCATACCTGCAATTTGGCTACACATCTGAGAGTTCGGTTCGATCTCCAGTGAAGAAGACGATGGCTCGCCTCGTTACGGGACGCGACTTCATCTGCTGGAGTCCACGCCTATGCTTGCGTCGCCAATTGTTAATCAGAGATGTCGGAGAACGGTCTCGCCGGAGTTTCTAACTCGAAGAACAAACGCAGCGTTTTGTTTTTCTTTTATTTTATTTTATTTTTTTCTTTTAAATATTTTATTGAATACCATTGACCAAAGTTGATCAAGAGTAATCTTGGTATTTTAAGAAAATTTTAGGTCATGTGTGTTGCACATGATCAAAAATCAGATTTTTTTTTTCTCTTTTAAAACTAGCACCGTTAGAGTTTTATGAACCTTAAAAAAAGCTCACCGTAATCATGTGAACGAATCGATAATTTAAAGTGATTATGTGAAAATATGTTATAATTCACGATAATTTTATGGACGTTTCTATAATAAAAAAAAAGCGAAAAAAGGGACTGTTTGTATAGCGCAAAAGTGTTATCAGGGAGGTCCTGCCTTTTAACTGATGTTAAGCGGGCCAGATCGCACTTTGAATCGGCTATTTGAGTTGGGCGCCAAACGCACCGTTTTACTATTTGGGCCTTTTAATTACGACTTCAGCCCACGAGTAAAAACAGATGGTTCTCACTGGTTCGGGGTTACGCTTCGCCGCAACCTCCTGTATATAAGTGGCTGAACCTGAATATCGATTCAGAAATACAATATTAAAATATAAGAATAACAAAAAAAATGTTAAAATTGAGTAGTCAAAGTTGCAGGTTGACCAGGATGAGAGTGGGTGGCGACAGATTGCATTATTAGTTACAACGTTTGAGCTCGTTAACTAATCCGCATCCACGACTTGAGCCCCATAGTTCATTGGTTGGTAGGATGATTTTTTGTACACCATAGATGATAGATATATAATGATCATCGACTAAGTTTTATTTATGTTATAAGGTTGTGGATAAGGATTAACATAGTAGATAGACTTACATTACGTATGTCATAATACATAGCAGTGCTTTAGAGTTGAGAGAGAGAGACATGCTTACATATGCATACGTATCAGCAGGACATGGATCGGACTTGGGAGAGAGAGGTGCGGAAACCCAGGTTGGAGGAGGGGAGCACGTGCGGATAGCCGTTGTGAGACGGCTCTGCACGTGCCCTGCTTCTCCAACTGGAGCTGCCCACCCAACCCAATAGTGAAGAGAAGCCAGTAGCTCTATCTATAGCTTTATTTGGTGACTATTGTGAAGAGTGCAAGTAAAATAAGGTCGAGTATTTATAGGGGAGCAATTGAGTGATGCACAAGTTTTGGAGGTCACCCTCTGCCACACCACGTCATGCCAGGTCACACCATAATGAAGATGGTTCAGAAGAGATCTATTAGAACAGACAGAGACACCATAGATAGCAGTTATTGTCTCCCTCCCCCCACCTTTTTCTCATATTAGAGAGAGACACTGGCAACCGGACATGTACAGTTTTGTATTTTGGATTCGATTTTTTATGTGATTTTGAAATTGCTCAACCCAATCTCATCTGATCTGATCCTTACTAGAACTAAGTCGAATTTAAATCATTTTCCTATAGGAGAAGAATCTATTATGTGATGCAAGAAAAAAACGTGAAGAGTGCACGGAGGCTTTGCGTGTCGGGCGCTGCCTTTTGAGTATGGTTGTGAGTGTAATTGAGACTTGAGAGAAAGACCAAAAGAGGTCTCAGCTGTGGAGCTCAATACCTAGCCTAGGGTAGATCATCATTCCCTACTTGGAGTGTAGGCTTCAGCTTTTCCCCTCGAAAGAAACTTATTTACCCACTTGGGTTGGTCTAATCAAGTATTACCTATTATAAGTTTCAGTGTCAGATTTTTTACGAGACACTTACTTGAGAACATGTGTGCAGTGTTAGGGTTATGTTAGTATTTATTGTTTCCTGCCATTTGAGCTTGTTGATCAAACAAATCTTATTCTGCTTTCAAGTTGCTGTGGCGGAGGTCTAAAATTTCTAGCCTACTTACCCAATTGTAAACACGTTGGAGTAAGGGCAATGTAACACCCTTCTTTCATCGGCTACATTGGATTATATGAATCTTGAAGTATGAGAGGAAATATATTTACTTCTCGATAATTTTTGGGTATTTAATGATAAAATAAATAAAAACACCAGCGTTTTTCCCCTTTTCTAGTTATGTTGGAATATGTGAAACAATTAATGGTTTAGTAGAGTTTTATCAACGTTAGAAGTCGATTCCAAGGGACCTTTTCTCTGGAAAATTCTTTTTAGATGGACACTAAGCATTGGGGAACAATTTTCTGGAGAATTGGTAGCATTGTTCTTGCTCTTACAGACAATTTTCAAACTGAGATAAACTAAGATCATAATTGAGAAATGTAATGTCGCTACCATGCTTCTAGTACTGAAATGATGCAGGGCATTAAAGGCAAAGATGAGTTGGTGAGGTCTGTAATGTGATAAAATAAATTCGTGTACATGTATATCTTGTAGAAGAAGAACATAGATTCTGGTGATCAAATCTAGAGACATAAATACTTAGCGTGTGAAGCTGCAAGTCCTTTGCCGAGAATGACAATGGTCCTTGGAAGTAAATGCTTTATTTGGGCGCACACTCATATGTTCCCCCTCTGAAGCTCAATCATGCCATGACATTTCCTCCCCCACTTGATGCATATGTTTGACTTTGCCCCAAAGTTAGACTCTCAACTGCAAGGAACAGCAAGAAAACAAAACACACACAAGACACAAGTTATTAGTAGATGACGCAATTCAACATCAGAGGATGAGGAGAAAAAAGTAAGTAGTTGCTTGTTGCTTGTCCATCGCCATCACCATCACCATCATCATCATCATAGCAATTTGGAGATGACATGTCTCTTTCTTCTTGTTTTCGTGCTTCCTTTGTGAAAACATTCACAGGGCCTATTTTGCACGCCACGGCCCCATAAGTTCTGCTTACAACAGCTTCTTCCAAAACATGGATGCATTTTCACTAATCCTAGTTTCCCAGTCCAACCAAGTTAACAATTTATAAAGTACCTTAGGGCCATGTTGCTCGTTTGGTCTTCCTAGAGGACCAAACAACATCATCCTCAAGAGCCGATCAAGATTACCCAATTCCTAGTCTGTGAGGTGATGCACAGTAATGACATGTAATAAAAACCATCAACAAAGAACAGCCAGATCCAGCTTCTGAAGCTAAAAGCAGCAATATAGAGGCATAACCTACTTATGATAAGAAAGCAAGTATGCTGTTGGATATTTAATTTATCATTGAAAAAGAGAGCAAGTATATCATGACAAGATAATAAATCTTACCACTTAGGTGTCAACACATGTCTAGGTACCACATTGAATAATTAAGGGGTCAAGGACCCATGACTTATTGTGATGTCTAATATGCATATCATGGGTTTCTTTGGTGTGTTCCTCTTCAGTAAGGCCCGATCTCCCCAACACAACACTCTAGTATCTGAATGATAAATCACATTCGTAGTCCTCTTCACAGTCCCAACATATACTTGAAGAAATTCAATTCATTTAAACCACAAAGCAAAGATACGGATTATTTCTGAAATGCAGCCACAGTTACTTCCAATTATCTAATTGTAGTCAATTTAACTTCCACTTGGAGCTTATATTCAGATTTGTCAATTTAAATCGGTTACCAAGTTGCAACTTATCCGCATTTTGTATCCTGAAAATAGTAAATAAAATGAATATGAACTGAGAACTAATATACATAAGCAAGTAATTTTCTGATGCAAAGGCACGTTTTAGGTTACTTTGGATCTGTTGCTGATTCATAGTGTAAATATTGAAAATAAAGACCAGCTTTGCAAAACGAGGCAAATGCTCTTTCTCCTCAGGTTGAATTGCTATAAACAACTTGGGGCATTTCCTTGAGGTTGTATTAAAACTTTTAAGTGCTAAGTATCAAGACCACATAATTTTAAATACAAATTCATTGTCTGGTTACTGGAAAATAAATATTGAATCGCTAAACTTCATTGTCATGCAATTTTCCATTTCTTCGACAGTGTTGCTTCATTCGTTATAGTTCCTACATGTGTTGTGCTCTGTTCAGAACTTCTCTACTATTTTTCCTATGTGGTTTTTCATTTCAGTACATGCTACTAGGATTCAGATAAAAATAACTAGAGATATAACATCAAAAACCCACATCTAATTCCACTCCCTTTTCACTATAGTCCGTTTCGAGCAGTGCATGACACTTTTCAATGAGCAAAAAATGATTTTCATTGATCTAAGTGAATTACAATTCAAGAAATTACTCCAATCACCGTACCCTGAAAACAATTTGACGTACTAAAGCCATGTAATTTCAATTCATATGAGCAAAAATCATAACCTACACAAGTCACAACCTACAATATGAACTCATAGCAGGCAAATCTTACTTCAGTTCAATATAAACACATCATAATCACCAATATGGCAAATTTGATCAAAGAAATCTCAGTAACATCTCTTGTTTCTATAGAAACTCACCCTGAATTGAACTCATTACTCAATCAATTTATTCAAGTCAAAATTTTGACTCCTGCCCAATTTCCATTGCCTACTTCCTCAGCTACCCAACACATGATCAAGCAAAAGTATGAACAAAATGAACTTAATTACCTTCACCTTTCAGAGATAGTGATATGCCTTAAAAAAAATGGCTTGCTCGCACAATTTCAGAATACCCTATTTCGCGAAACTTTTCAGCACCATCAATACACTAACAGTTTTTTTTTTTAAAAGTAATACACTTAACAGTTGAGCGAATTGAAAGACTGGTAAAAAACAGTGCCTAGTAGTGTGTGGATTCGTTCCCGTCGGCAGCGAGACCTCACTGGGTGAGTTCGGTTCGGAGCTCGCCGACTTCGAGTTTGGTCTGCAACAGAACAGAACGAGGGATTGAGAAACCAGAAAGTAAGCGGAACCCACAAAACGGCGTCGTACGGCTGAAGCGCACGAGGCGCGACATTTGATTTGACGCGGAACGGGGCCTATACGCCGTCGTGTCGGCCCCACCTGATCTCAATTATCAAACCCACCCAAACCCCAACCACTAGCCACTGCAACGGAACAAAAAATACTCGCTCCGTTTGAGATCTCCGGCGAGCCTCTGCTAACACTAAAATTGATCGGTTCCGTCGAGCTGCGACGGAGGTTTCTTCTGAATAGGTCCTCCGTGGAGAAGAAGACTAACTTGGGCCTCGTAAATCTCAATCGAACAGAATCATATATATTCCAGGTACATTTCGGGTTGCTCCTTCGCGCGTCGATGTGGATTTAGGGTTTTTGTTGAATTTATGGTAGTAAAATAACTCACTGATTCGTGATAGGTGGAGAATACAGACATGGCTGAACAACAGGAGTCTCAGCTTCAATCGCCTACGGCACCAAGAGATGACATGATTGCTTGTGTTTCAGCGTTGGAGGGAGCTCTGCTTCCATGCTTGCCGGCCAGGGAGCTACAAGCAATTGACCGTTCACCACACCCGTCTCACCAAAGTTAGTACCTGCATCTTCAAATTTAAAAGATTTTCTTTTTTGGTTTCGATTTCAACTGTTAAACCCTTAACCCGTTCATAAGATCAACCATACACTAGCTGAATAACTTAGTTGTGATACCATGATTTGCAAGTCATTGTCGAATTCGTTGTGGGTCCATGTATATAGGATTGAAGGTTATGGAGTAAGGTTTTGATTCATAGAGAATGTTTCAGAACTTAGAAGTTTCATTTGTAGAAGACTAAATCAAGTGTCTTTTGTGCAGCCAAAATAAGTTATCCTAGAATGTTATGTCCAAGGCTGAAATATGGTGTGGTAATGCTTGGAGGACACAAGCAAGAAAATGTTTCTTCCGGATTAGTTTCGGTTTGATCTTCACTTTGGTAGTAGAAAGGCTAAATTTTGTTTAAGTGGATAAGGGTACATTTTCAGTGGAGCCTGTCTTGGTTAGAGATGACTGTTATAGTTGTGTGGATGTGTTTACGGAACCATAGTTCTTTTCTCAATTAGAGAATCAGAACATGATGAACTCTGTTCACTGAAATTTGCATTTCTATTATCGTTCATAAGTACCCCCTGATGTTTTAGGGAATAAGGCGCCTGATGTTCTTACATCATTAATGATGTTTTAGGAAACTAACAGGTTCATTTTTAGTTTAATGGCTTTATGAAACTTGACTTGTAAATATTGGCATCTTATTATCAAATATTTAGGAGAACCATCAACATATGTATCCAAACATCAGTTAATAATGACTTATTTGTGTTGGTGTGAAAATCCCAAGATGTGAAGGTTGCTTTTGGATTAGTTTTTTGTTTGGGAATGGGAACACCATCATCATTTTTTTGTTACAACAATTAGCTAAAATATGAACAATGTGAATCTTGCTCCCATTCTCATTCTCGGTTCTCATTCCCAAGCAAAAAATCCTTATCCAAGCACTACCTAAATTGGTGGTAAATAATGAAAAGGTGTCGCTATGATTTCATCAGTTGATGTGGAGAGACACGCAAGAGACTTTATGGAAGCTGCCAAAAAGCTTCAGATGCATTTCATCGGACTGCAACGTGAGGATCAACCAACAAAGGCTGAAACACTCAGAAAGGTAACTTAAAGACTTAGTAGCAAGAAATGTTGCATACTTGTACTTGTCCGCTGCTCTAAGGACTCATTGGCCTTGATTAGGCAATCTTAATGATGTGTATGTGTTGTGTGTTAACAGGAAATTGCAATCATGGAGGAAGAGCTGAAGACAAAAAACGATATGATAGAGAACCAAGAGAAACTGATACAGCGATGGATGGAGGACTTGAAAGATCAACTGGACAAACACAACACTGAGTTGGAGAGAGTGTAGACAATGAGTACACTAAACTAACATCTTGGGCTCCAAATTAGGGATAACCAATCATTTGTAACAGTATTTTCAGAATAGGGATATATCATTACAATGAGTTTACGTTACTGTGTCCGTATTTACATGTTTACTTGTACTTTAGTAGCTATTTCTTTCTTATTTGGAGTGGAAAGTAACTGGATGTAATAAATGATTGTATGCAATGCCTTCGGCACTTAGCACATAAGTGGCTAACTTATGCTTAATCTTACCCCTTTGCTCAATTCTTACAATTTGCTTTCTCTCTCAATTGGCGCAGCTATCTCATTATCGTGTGCCCATTAGGCCACTGAAGCATTAAAATGGGCATGAAAAGGCGGCATCCATTTGACAGTCAAGTGGCTCTTCTGTGTAAGTTAATCAGTATGGTATAGAAATAGATCACTTTGAAGTTTGAAGGGCCAATATCTAGTTATTGCATCACTTATTTATCCACCAAGTATATATCAATGTACTGATTCTCTTGACTATTGTGGTTGCCGATTGCATCCATCATTATAGTTTTGTCGATGAGGGTTGCAGCAAGTTGAGAGAGATAATTGCCAAACCTCGCGCGTGTCATAGCCAATCAGGTTGTGACATGTTCCCTAGAATTGATTTTAATTAATGTTTCTAATTAAATAGGAGAGTGATTCCTGGTAAAGACAATGAAGATTTGACATTTCGATAATCAAAATAAACGAGTGATTTTGAATAGATGAACGACACCATTGTAGACGCTCTAATTCATTCAATTCTTAGGAGTTCGTTATATCTCATGTAATTTTCATTGTAAAGCAACTTGAATGATATTATCATAATTACCTAAAAAAATACACATAAGAATGGATGTGTAATAACACAAAGTTGATTTGGAAGTCACATTTCAGAAGGAAAAAAATTCAGATAAAATGATATGCAGACAAAACAAAGGTAAAAAAATAACTACATGCACCAGCTTGATTAGCATCATAGTGCATTCTTCGTTTTTTCCCTGATACATAGTTGAATCTCCTTAATTTAACAAACACGGTTGGACAAAAGTTCTACCTGGATCATAAACAAGCTACAGAGTCAGATATTATGTTGTACCTCTGTACCGAGTTGATTTCACAAAGCCCAATTTCATGTTTCAATGAAACCATTTAATTAATTTGATAATCTGGTGTTGACTTATCCAAAAGCCTCATTTGTAACTTGTCATAGAGTCTTATATCGAAATAAATGTCAATCATAATACCAGCTTAAATAACAAGTCTAGACCTCCACCTATCAGTTCGAGTTTTTAGATAAGTCAGGTCTTAATATGATATCAAAATCTGATTTGTCTCCTACCTATACCCTTTTAAACCATCACCAATGTGAGCTATTATCCGAAGACCCATGTAACTAGTTGACTAAGTCAAGGAATTAGATTGCTATACATTCCGACTTTTCTATTTATCGTCTTTCTGAATGAGGCAATTGCCATTCTGACCTATAAGAAAAATATTATTTCAGTGCGTAACAGCCATTAATAGCTGATTAAGGTGATGTTGATTTTGTAGCACAGTTACACCGTACATTAATTTGCTCAAAGAGTAATCGGCTAGGTACACAACAAGTTCTTTATTTTTAATCTTATTTTTATATTGTTACATATAATCGGCTAGGTATACAACAAGTTGTTTATTTTTAATCTTATTTTTATATTGTTACATATTTTAATTTTATATGTTACTAGATGAAATAAGATATGATCGAATCTAATCTAATTTTATCCATAGTGGTAGTGATTTTATCAATATATTCGTCTAAGTTGTTGGCAGACATCAAAATCGTTGGGTAATTAGAAGTTGTATTCACCCAACGTTTTCTACAACGCTGAATCGTCGGTGATTTGGCATGATGCATGATTCGTCAAAGAAATCGTTCGAATGTGGTGTTTTCATCTCTGAGAGCCAATGCCACGTTGTCGGGTAACAATTCAGTTGGAAAAAAAATTGTCGTAGAAGAGCCAATAGCTACTCTTCAAAGACTTTTTCCTCTTTTTTTTTTTTAATGTAATTCAACCCTCACACTTTATCTCGTCATCCCAGTTTCGCATTTTTTTTTTCAAAAGTCAATTCCTTAGTTCTTTCATTTCTTCTCTTCGAGACCAATTTTCACTATTCTCATCCCACTACCAAAAATGGGATCCTATTTCAGACTCAATTACAATTTTTACTTCTAGCTCCAATTGCTCTATTTTCAAATCGATCGTAATTTTCAATGTTTAAGCATTCCAGTAGCCGTCGATACGATCAATAGAGAGACCAAGCTCAAGCTATGCTTGAGATCGAGAAGACAATGCTCGAGGCTATCAAACTCTATGCATGGGGGACCTACTTCAACCAAATTGAATGATAAGGACACGTTAAAGCTCATAGAGGCTCAACTATGAAACCGAACGAGAAAATCACTATATTGCGGGAAATGTTTCTTATCTGAAGACTTTTAGTTTTATGTGGTATCTAATGTCATTTAATATCTAAGTTTATGTAATTCCGAAGGCGTTTGTTTGAATACAGAGCACATGTCTCATGAGAGGTATTATTACCCACTTTTATCTCTCTCGACTGATCACTTTCTTAAAAATTGTATGTACGTATTTCAAATATATTTTTGAAGAATTTGAAATATAATCATTGCTCTTGCAATAACTAGTATCCAACCACCAAAAAATATAGTCGTTGCTCTTACAACGTCTCGCACTCAACCCCATATGTATAAATCAATCTCACACTTCATTTCTATATGAACCACTCCACATTTTACATCCTGTTTTTCCAACCAATTTCTACATAAACCAAATGAATGATGTTTTTGATGACTACAAATGGTGGGATATTGACTTTGATAATGACTGTAATGTTAATAGCGATAACTACTATGTTGTACCTAGATTTGAAGATTATCTATTTCAACGCAAGTATGACGATTCTATTTATGCACGAGATGGTGAAGATAAAGATCCTCCTGATGAATCGTGAACTGAAGAAAAAGAAGAAACCCCCATTGAAGAACATGATTATGGTGAAGATGTTCATCCGGCCGAAAAAGAGTATGAGACTTTTGAAAACGATTCCCCATCTAATTTCTACTTCGATGTGATTTCGTGTAAGAATTCCGCTCAATGTAATATCAAAGTTATTTATTCGAAAAAAACTGCATACTTATTTAATACTATTTTGTCCGATTCTAAACCATTGTGTTTTGTTGCACTGTTTAAAGTAGGTTCCAAAAGTCAAAATAGTGTCCGTTATATTGTAATGTGATAATTTGATGACAATTTAAATGAAAACTTTAAAAATCAAAAGAAAAAGAAAAAGTAGAGAAATTGAGAAAGGGTGGTAATACAAACTTACTCACAGTAGACACGTTGTAAATCTTCTAACAATTAAAAAAAAAGTCAAAATCTCGTAATGCTCATCATTTGAAGTTTTGTTGGAGGAACCAATATAAACTAGCATCGTGCAATGAAAATTGTTTACATGATCCATTTAAAATCTGTATGGGAAAATAAAAATCCCAACACAGCAAAGCATCTGGAAGAGACATGGAATCAAATATACCCATCGAAAGAAGATGGAACATAACATACCTCTGAAACATGTGTTCCGAAACTCCAACACGTAACAGCCCGTGCCCGTGCTGTTATGTGTTACACCAAGCTCGGTCTGAGACCACATCAAATTTCGACGCTTGGAGCTTTCACGGGCCAGAAAATCTCCGCCGCTTTGCTTCTTATTATATTGTTGGTCCACGTGGACGATCCAATCCCTTTGACCCCAAACTTTATTCCTCTCCGACCTTTCCTCCCACCCGAAGGACTCACTCTCGTCCGTCAAAAGTCGTTCAATCCTGACCGTCACCATTCCTCCAGCCAATCACGTGCGCTCAACTCGTGATTCACATACATGTAGGAACGCCAAACGCGCCCTTAACTCATACTCTATATAAAGGCACCACCTTCTTCGCCAACACCTCAAACAGAATCACGATCAATCTTGTCGTCCAAGCAACCATTCCATCTCTCATAACAATGGCTCGCTCTCTCTCCAACGTCAAGCTTTTCTTTGCTCTCGTCGTCGATGGAGTCTCCAGGTACAGTGCAATTCCCGGGAAACTGTTTTGTTTTTCCGTAATTTGCGATATTAAGTTGTTGATTTATATAGGCGTGGTTACGCGAGTGCGCCACACAGCGTGGTGTCGAGAGGAGCGGCCGCAAGAAGCGGAGTGAGGAAGGCAGCAGAAGAGGGAGCGGAGAAGTCGCCGTGGGTGCCGGACCCGATCACCGGCTACTACAGGCCGGGGGAGGGCGCCCGGGAGGGTGGACGGGGCGGGGCACCCCGAATCCCGGCCTTCGACAGGCGGGAGAAGGTCGCCGGAGAGGTTGACGTGGCCGAGCTACGAGCCATGCTCTTGAAGAATAAGACCAAGAACTAATTTGCTTAATTAACTATACAAGCTTTTAATTATCCTCTCCGTCTGTCTTCTTCTGTATCAGTAATCTTTTCTACTTGGTAATAACAAACAAATTTAATCCCGCATCCTTTAGAAACAACAATGAATTAGTTTAATTTCTTATCCTAACTGATAATCTGTTAATAATGATAATGATTTGTGAATACTGCATCATAACAAGGATTCATAATGTTACGAAATTGGTGATAGTAGATAAACATCTTACAACTTGACAGTTCCATTAACCTATTTAAAATCTCCTACCTAATATATATATATATAAAAACATTTTGAGACCTTAGAATTGTCAACTTGAATTTGGATTAAGCCATAACATACAATTAGACGCATAATTTATCATGCGCCGTGATATTTAACAATTAAAAAACGTCGTTTGAGTTATTATTGTGTAAGCTTTGTCCAGTAATGGGTGGACACAAGAGAATAAATATGACAATAAAATAAAAAAGAAACATATTCCGTAAAATGATTGTGTAGTAGTATAAAAGAGTAGTTGCTTGGACGAGAATAATCAAGCAAATTAGGCAAAAAGAATGTACCAAATTCAATGTTCGGTTCGGACTATGGACCAATGAGACAAGAGCATGGTATCCAGATGCGATGAACTGTCCACTTGGAGTTGCCAAGTACCAACGTTGTCTATTCTTCTTTCTTTTAATTTATTTTAGCTAAGCGACAGAGATGGGGACAATTATTAGAGACCGTGTATTGTTTTTATTTTATTTGAATACTTAATTCATTTTTGTTGCAATTTGCCAATGAGAGAACAACAGGTTGGTCTCTTCAGTCCTAATCAATTATTAGGTAATTAAGACTTCTACAACGAAGTTACTTGCCTATAATCAAAATAAAACAAACCACGGCATGCAATTATGTCATGATTAAAAAGCAGATTAACACTGCAAACACGTTAATTAGGTATCGGGTACGTGTTTGTGGGAGCGAGATTAAGAGAATCTTTTTAATTGGCTTCCAAAATATGACCCGATAAATCTTGAATTTTTTTGAAACCAATAAATTTGAATTTAAAAGTTGTTTGTAAGGGCACAATGATTGGTATGTTTGTTAGTGAACAAGGATTTTTATAACTAATATGTAATAATTCAAGACATATTATTGTTACGAAGCATGCACTTAAGTTTAAATATTTGATCAGTTGACCAGACAAACTTTGTTAAGAGAACTCTTTAAAATAGATAATTATGTATTTCGTTAAATCAAATGTTTTTTTTAAAACACTTTGAGATTTATATGTTATTTTGATTGATTTTGTCCCAATACACTTAGTGCACGAATTGTGAAAGGAAGCACAAAAACAACACAAGAATTAGATGAAAAAAAATGGTATGGGTAGCAGAGAAAAAGATGATCACCTTCTCTTCTGCAACAGCAAGATACATACAGCTAGCTAACATGCACTTGCAATGGCATTTCAATCCTACAGTATTTGTTTTCAATTTAGCAACAGTTAGCAATTGTTCTGTACCTGGAGAAGACAAGTTCAAATCGTTTACAAGATTCTTTTCATTTAAACATACAAATCACACCAACTATTATTTCAGCCAACCAAACAGGTTCTCAGTGTAAAAAGCAAGAGCATTTCTAGTAACAATGGCTAAACTGAAGCACCAAGCAAGGAACTTCATTGAAACGGAATATGTATATAGTGGTGTTCGTGGCTTTTCTACTCCGAACCATTGAGTTTCAAGGATATGCCTATATGCTTGAGAATTAAACCAACAAGAAAATAATAAACTCAACGGCATGAAATGCATCTGAACTACCTCACCCAATTGTACATCTTTCACTACCATTGCAGGACAAGCAATATCTTCCCTTAACTTTAAGGTTGTACCATCTGAAAGTGAGTGGTGAATATAAGCAATCTGATTGATAATGTCATTTTCTTCATTTTGATATTCCCACTAGAAAAAAATGGATCTTCCTCTAAGCTCAGAAAAGAGAACAAAATCAGAAAAAGCAAAGAGTGAAATATAGAAGTAAAAGACTGAGATGACTGCATCTGCTGTTCAAAGAATGAGCTGAGCTGAGAGGTTACTTCACCAGATGAATGTTATCTTCATATATTTGATCTCAAGGTTTTTAAGTACACAAAGTTAACTCTGAATCACTAGTGTACAAAGTGCCTTATGTAGACAACAAATTTTCCAACACATAAGTCAACTTCAAACCCCAAATTGGAAGGAGACATAAATACAGAGAAATATATGATGTGGGAATGTGCCCACATATGAAACTATGCTAATCTGATGATATTTAAGAAGAATGGCACCTTCATGACACAGACTATTTCCTCACAATAGAGTGAAACTATGGTAAAAAATAAGTTAGCACTAGCCCTAAGAGAATGACAACTACCCAGAAACCCATTTAGAAAGCACTAGCCCTTATCTCTTCTGTGCAACATCACTTCAGATTAAAATAGCATCAATGCTTTTCAGATGCTAACCAATATAATCTCATCCCCTGTACTTGGTGGTCATTTCAGGTAAGATCATCTTCAAATTGAATTCAACAAACAAGTCCACCTATGATAACAAGTCACATGAAGAAGCAGGAAGCAAAGCAAATAAATCAAATCCAAACCACAGAAGACCAAACGACACCGATCGATTTCAGTAAAACAGGTAAACCCAATTCAATTCAACACAAAGTAACTGGTCTCCACTATCCAGATTCCATTAACAAATACTTCCAGGAATCCAATTGATCTAAATGGAAGAAGCCAAAAGGTTGGTTCTAAGCTTGCTTACTTTTCTATCGAGGCAATCGAATCCGCATCCACACTGCGGGGACTCGTAGAAGTTATCAATAGGGAAAGCTGCGGAAGCTATCCCCACGGAGAAGCCGAGATCGTCGCCGTCACGCCAAACCTCCACTATATTCAGCCACACGAC
>JAYMSW010001287.1:0-17125 GCA_036897725.1 Erodium texanum | reverse complement strand
ACCCCGCGCCCCCCCAAACCCCCCCCCGCCTCTCTCTGCCTTTCCGGCGCCGCCGCGTTCTCGCGACAATGCCGTAAACATCAGCTACTCGCCGCCGCGTGAGCTGACTCAGAGAACTCCGAACAACGCCCCTTCAAGTCGCTCCAACAATGGCATTTCCAACTCCGAATCCGTTTCTTCTTCTGCCCCATCCGACCAGGAGCTTGAAATGGAACGCTTGAAGGTTAGGTTTTTGGTTCTTACTTTCCTCTTTGTTTGGTTTCTAGGAAAGTGTGGAAAAACCTTATCACATCAGGTTAGGATTTTGGTACTTTTCTTGCTACTAAATCTTGATTTGAAAAATTATTCAAACAAGGAAATATTATGAACAAGGTTAAGAGTTTCATGATGAAAAATATCAAACAAGTTTTGTGTGAATATATTTATTTGTTTTAGGGCTTGAGGAGAAGGATTCTGATTATTAGATGATTGGTTCATGACAGGGGCAATTGGAGCATGTCAGAAAGCAGCTCTCTGGCCTGGTATGTATTGTTGCATTTATCTATACCAGCTTAGGTTTGGATTATGAATTGATTGAATGTTAATTTAGTTGCATTATATAGTATTTGGAGGAGCATCTTCAGAAATGTTTGATTTTGGAAACAAAAAATGGTGTTTGTTTCATGCTCATTCCAGAAATGTTGAAGGTTGTGTATAGGCATTGACAATGGCTGCTCCAATTTTCTGTTTACCTGATTACTAGTTCACGGGTTGTTCGTTTCATATATTTCTACTTGTAACATAACCATCTCAAAATCTTTATCATCTATGGAAGTTGTCGCGTATAATGTACTATTATAAACTTTCAGGAGAAAGAGTGCTTTGAACTCAGGAAGGAAAGAGACAACAAAGAGAACCAGTTGAGATCTGTATATTCTACAAACAAAGAAAAGGATGCTGATGAACACTCATATCAAAGATTACAAAAAGCAAAAAGTGCTGATGCTCAGCTTGTCTCAAGTATTAATACTGGTGAGATAGGATTAAGTATGAATCTATTTGCTTTTCAGCTGTGTTACTATTATGGTACTCCCATTTTTCTTTGTCTTGACATTTCATCTACTTGTCATTTTCTGTTAGCTATATCAACCAGAAAAGCTGTTGGAGTTCAGACGGATAAAGATGATGAGTGTTCTAACTCAGCCTTAATTGATGATGTTCCTGTGAGTCGAGATCTTTCCAAGAAGTTGCTAACCATTTGGAGTTCTTCAGGCGATCAAAACATGGGAAGAAATCTGATTTCAAAGCTTTTTGCAGCTTGTCCAACAGATTTTCGTGTCCTTTTTGCGTGCCTTAGCAGTAAAACAACCTCCAAATTAGCATTGAACCCTCAACCAAGTGGCCACCATCATGATTTAGATTTGGCACATGCTATTCCCTCTGTCAGTACCTCTGAAGCTGCAAAAGTCTCCCGCCTCTACTCTGTGTTGACCAAGGTATTTCTGTTGCCTCTTCTGTGGTATATTTGTAATGTTTTGTTTGGAATTTTCATTCTTGAAGGCAATGGTGAGTTCAAACATACTTTTTTATGCATGCAGCTGCCTTTATGCTAGTTGCTGCAAATGATTAGTGGCTATGGTTAATAAGCATAGTACTATAGATAATATGTTTCTTCAAGATGGTGTCGGCCAAGCCTTATGCAACTGAACTTCATTAACTCTAAAATAGATATACAGAAAAGTTCCCATTTATTGTGAACTATAATCCTACATTTAGTGCTTACTATGTCATGCATAGGCAAACTCCTGCTATATCGTGGACATGCTAACCCGTGTTTACTTGCTTAATTGCGTTATGAATTTCTGATTTGATCTTAGATTCATTAGCTAATTTGTATCTGTGTTGCAGATTAGTAACGGAATGGCACGACTGGAAGCTTTACTTGAACCATTACTCGATCTCTGTAGACTTGAAAGTGTAAGTTCTGTCAGACATCTAATTTGAACTGCTTCATAACTTTCTGTTGTTTTCTTATCTGAGCAGTCTAGATTATTTTGATTAGCTCTTCCACTGTATCTTTTCATACACCAATTCTAGATTTTGACAAGCCCAAGGGATGGCAATTGTTAAAACCTTTTTACCATTTCATCAATTCACTCCATTTATCGTTACAAAATCAAATGAATATATATATTTTTAAATTAGCATATGGTTATAGTCTTGTTGGCATTTATTGTATGTGATGACCATTTGGTGTAGCTTGCATGCTTTGATAGACATCTTAATACATCATAATTTTGGCCTTTTCATTTGTGCTTACAATTTTTTTTTAAAAGATGGGTGGTAAATAATTAAACTGGATCACATACAGTGCTCAAAGGCTCTTGTTCTGCCTAATGCATATTCACTATTTGAGTTAAGGTTATGCACGTGACTGTCAAAGCCATGTGACTTTACTTCTGGAAGATAATTAACTCTGCAGTTCTGTTCTTTTGTCTCTCTTTGTTTTTTCCATTTTTACTGCCAGTTTTTTCTTCCCTTAAATTGAAAAACATCTTTATTTTTTTTATGCAGACTGTCATTGCTCATAGATCTTTATGTGTGCTACATGTGGTTCTGAAACACTTTTTGAGCTTCGAAAGGAAACCTGAGGGAAGGTATATAGCTTGAACTGGCTCAACTTTTAGTCTCTTTATATGTTTTAGGCTTAAGTTTGCACTTCATATATGTTGATGAGTGGTCCTGTAACTCCTATTTTGTGCTAGTTCGTTTTCATTGGTTACTAGTATATGAGATGATTTATTTTCAATTTTTTCCTACAGTTCAAAACAAGTGTATTGTCAATTACAAATAATTATCATTTTAAGATTCCAGACATGCACTCTCTTACATTTTTGATGCATAGTTCATATTATGTGGTCATCCATTTTAATTTGAGTTTTTTTAATTATCTACCTTAAAAAAAACTTTGTAACTTTTTTTTGGTGGGTCTGCATATTATTTATAGTTGCGTGCTTATGAACTTTGATTTGATCTTTCCAGTGCACTCTACTCAGGGACAGTGTCTTGATCGAGGGACTTCAATCTGGCAACAGCATTTTGGATCTTAGTGGACCTGAAGGAGCAACATGCAGAAGGCTTTTTCCTATGAACAAGGATAAAGCACCCTCTGCTGACCATAGTCCACTTGTTTTTGGACTTCCTGAGGCTGAAATTTTAGGCAAGAGCTGCTATAATCACGGTACTGCCATGGCAGTTTCTTCTGTTGATTGGCTTTCTCTATTTGGCGTGATGCGGCAAATTGCAATGAAGAATGAAGAGTGCATAAGAGTGGAGGCTGTCTCTATAATGAATTTGATTATAATGAGAAGTAATGCCTATATGGAAAGAGAGAAGTAAGTTCTGTATTGTCACTTCCACTGTTCTATGTTTTTTTTTCTTTATCCATACACCATAAAGTTATGCCTGTGACAGGTTTGGGCAGACTCTGGTATTTGAGAGTGTTTCACTACTGCTGAAAAAGGAGTCTGGCACACTTGTTCAGAACAAAGCTATGCAACTTATCTACCTGTTATTAAATTGTAAGTTATAACAATTTGTTTCTTCTTTCTTGCTATACAGTTCTGATAATTATGTCGACTTTGCCGCTTCTTTCTACTTTATTCAACTGCTTGCTTTTATTTCTGTTATTTGCTTTCGAATTATTTAATCAGCTTGCTTTTGTTCTATAATGATCTTCTCAAATACTTATTTCCACTTATGATAGGATATGCATTTCCTTTTAAAATTTGCACCATAATTAATGGAAAGTAACTAGCATGGTACATTTTCCAACGTAAACTTTTGGATGTCATGAGAAGGTAAGGATTTTAATCGAAATCCACTAAACCTGTAAAATACAACACCACAAACCTGTTAATCATAACTGAGGGAAATATATCAAGTAACAGTCAAAACAGGCAAAATATAGGGTAAAAGAACACTGAACACATATACTCATAAGTGCAAAGATTCTCACACATCACTTAAGCAGTGCCTTAAATGTGTTCTAGTTTGTTGAAGATGAGATCAATATCTTCTTTACCAGCCTAATTGTGGAACCTGAAATTTGTGTTTTATTTGAACCATCTATTCATCCAGTGTTCTAACTAACATATTTTGGCTTTCTGTTGAACTGAAGGTCCAAAAATATTGGCTATTTTCTGCTCCAGTTGTAGAGGGGATGGAGATACTGGTGCTGCCATTGATAATGCTGGAAGTGCTTCTGTTAAAGGATTTGGCATGATTCTTGAAGGTTTGGCAGACTGTCTTGCTAACTGTGGAATTGGTACTGAGGTAGACATGGCCTTTTTTATTTGTGAGAATTCTTTTCCCCAATTTATTTACTAGTTTAGTGCATCCACATTTTCCTTTTCATATGTACGAGTCATCATTTCCAAATTGCATGATTTAGATATTACATACAATGTGGATGAACTTGACTTAAATGCATCTAAGTATACACATCTCTTCTCCATTAAGGGACACTACGCCAATAATATGGATGCATTTTGGAGCTATGAACATTCTTCCTGTATATATCTTCACTACATTAGGTTTAATTTGTTAGGACTCTAAGACCAGTTTGTCCTAAGGTAGATTTTTGAACTTGGGAATTTAGAGGTCTAAAAAAAACTCATCGAAGTGCATGCCCATTCCTCTTATTATTGTAAAAAGCTATCCTATTGATAGAGTGTGAAATAGTATCTTTACAATTTTACATGAATATGCATGCAGGACTTGAGACTTCGAAGAAACGCAATCAACGTGCTTGCATTCTTGTCCTCATCCGGGAAACCTGGCCTTGAAATTCTCTTGGGATACAAATTATCCAGAGGGATGAACATTCTTATGTTGATTCTGCAAGTATTAGTTTCTGAAATTGATGCAGAAGCTGTAACAGCATCTCCTATGCCACCAGAAGTTTCCAAGGAAAGGTAATGATATGCAAGAGATGTACTCCTAGGAAGTCTCGTTCTCATTTATTTCCTTTATCATTTGATTCTAAACATGACTTCATTTGCAGGACCTTGTTGATGAGGGAGGCTCTGATTTTGCTGAACAGGCTTGTCTCAAGCCCTGCACATTCGGCTACTGTCATGAGGGAATTAACAAAGGGCAGAGACATGGCAAGCTTGACTATCAACATTGCGAGCAGGTTATCATGGAAAGAGCAGAGACTTGTTCAACTAGACAGCTTGACCCGAAAAATACGGGAATCTGAAGTTCCTGACTTAGCTAGAGTTTTTAAGAAAAGGGTCTTCTCTTATGTGGGAGATAACGTGTCATAAGAGTATATCATATCTTGCACACATTGCTTCAAGGGAACTGTACATTTTGCTTTCACCCTAAGTAGTGGTTTCAAGGGATTGGAAAATTTTGATAGGCTCACTCAACTCAATCTATGAAGAGAAGTATATAGAAAAATAGAACCAGTTCTTCGAGTTGTACCCTTGAGAATTCGAATAGGTCTCATGTGATTTTGATCTGATTTGTTTGTACTGAATTCTACCACTATTGTGTACAGATTTTTGTTGCAATGAATTGAGGTTTGGATATGATGTTTTTGGTTATCATGATTGTAAATGTAAATTTGCAGGCCTTTTGGAGTGGATGAATAACTGTTAAATTAAACATGTTCACATATTTTTGCTTTTATTGTGTCATTTGATGAGAAATAATCATATATAAACACTGACAGTAATTGGGTTCTTGATCAAAACTGTACCTGATTCATTACAAATAATCAATTTGATCTGATGCTTTCAAAATTAATACTGTGAAGATTATAGATTCTTGAAGGAAAGGAATGAATAATTGAGTTAGCATTTTCAACAGCCATAATCTAGAAAGCAATGAACAACAAAATAATACTTTTAATTTCTTATAAAAAAGAATTCCTACTTCAATCTCCATAGTATATCCTTAGTACAATACTGAGGTACAAACCAAAACTGACATTATAAGCCTTCTCAAAGCATAATATTGCGATCGATTTCTCCTATAAACTCGATCATCAGCCAGCAGATCCTACTGGGAATTTAGAAGTCCTGTGATTTATTCTTCATCATCCGAGTCATTGAATGTGATTTTCTTAGCTTTTGGAGCATCAGCAGAAATCTCTCTAAAATGAGCTCCATAGAGCTTTGACTCCTACACATTAAGAACAATATCAAATTTTTACTGGCAACAAAGCCATTAACACAGTGCAATTGCAATTACTGACTGAAGTAAAATATAAAAAAGGTGGAAATGTAAATACCTTTTTCTTTACATGGGTGCCAAATTTCAAAAGTGATTCTGGAACTACTTGCCCAGCTTCCCTAAGAACATTCACCAGCTCTCCAGAAAGTCCCTGAGATATAAATATCTCACAAAGATCAATACAGAGATACCAAAAAGATAAGCAATTGCCCAGAATATTATGGGTCTGTTAGGCCCAAATCTTACCTTGTTTTCTTTCGTGAAGAATGTGTGGGCTATACCCTTTTTACCGGCCCGTCCGGTTCTCCCAATTCTGTGAACATAGTCCTCTGTAGTTAGTGGGAAACTATAGTTGATGACTACTTCAACATCCGGAATATCCAACCCTCTTGCAGCCACATCAGTTGCTATCTGCAGATATATGTAAGAAGAAGAGTCATTAAAATAATAAACAGTGATTAAATTAAGATTATAGTAATTTTGATTCAGTGCTGTATTAGAAGAACAATTAAAAGTAGAGCATACCATCAAAGGACAGCTTCCTTCCTTGAATAAGGACAGTGCCCTTGTTCGTTCAGATTGTGCTTTATCTCCTTGTATAGAAACAACCTTCCAACCACTAGAAAGCAATACAGAGAATATATTAAAGAAGAATGAAAAAAAAATAGTAGTCATCCGCTGATTTCCAATAACAAGAACATACCTCCTTTTTAGCATATTCTCAACACGGGTAGCTTCCATCTTGTACAAGACAAAGACCAATACTCTATTCCTGAATTTTTTTCAAAAGGTACAGTATGAATCAGTTTTATTAGAGGATGATATATATATGTGATAATCTAATATAAATTAAAGAACAATAGGTACCTTTGGGATTTGTGATATTTTTCTAGCAGAGCAAGCAATCGGTCATCTCTGGCATGGAGATCCAAGACCTGCAGATCCAAAAGAGAATTTGAATATCTTGTACAAGACATGCATACAGAGTGCTAAGAAATACATATCACTCATTTAGAAGTGAGCGAGTACACCTCAACTATCTGCATAACATCATGGTTGGCAGCTAAATCTTCAGATCCTACAACAACCTGTAGCCAGGACCGTTATTTTTCTTGAAAGTGGATACATAACGTCAACACCATAGGTTCGTTCATCACAGATGGAGATGCAAACCTTAACAGGGTTAGGATCCATGAACTCCTGAGCTAGCTGATGAACAATGGTAGGCCATGTAGCACTGAACATTACCATTTGGCGAGCTGCACATTTTGAAAGAGATTCATATTCCTCATTAAATACTACATTAGTAAATTGCTAGATATGATATAGATAGCAACCATCCAATAAAAAAAAAAGGAAAGAGCAATTCATACGAAGGGCATAAAAAATATAGCATGTGAAAACTGAAACTGCCATCTTTAATGCTGCCTACCAGAACATGTTTGGCTCAGTATTGAGCGAACCTCTTTTTCAAATCCCATGTCAAGCATACGATCTGCTTCATCCAAGACCTATGAAATATTAAAAGCCAAATTTGTCAATAGTATAGAATGATTTTCTATGTATTCCTGAAATATGTGAAGCTGATTCTCAAAAGGCAATGCAGTGGAGAAAAATCTCTGGTAACTACAGAATCTTATACACTGGTAATTACCGTGGTCAGCCAAAATAAAATGAAGATTTCTCTGACATCAGTAACAAATGAAGTTCAAGGATAGACTATCATAACACTGATGTGCACTCATGCGGAAATAAAATACAACAAATGAGGATTAGCAAATAACTTTTTCAGCAAACGGTTTACATACCACAAACGATACTTCTTTGAGGCTACATACACCCATTTCAATCAGATCCTTTAATCGACCTGGAGTCCCAATGACAATGTCCTGAGTAATTACAAAAGTTATGACTATTAAGAGAATAACAAGCAGGAGAAATCATCTACAAACAGCTTGAGGATAATATACACTGAGAAACACTGCTTAAAAAGGAACATTCTTTGATTATATTTATGGTGCACCAGGTAGAGGTAGCAACAAATAAAAGGATGCTCTAGCTTGGAAACAATCATATATGAACCTATTAATCGCTACACCATAAGCAACAAGGTAATAAACTACTTACCACACCAGACTGTAGAGCAGATATCTGAGGCTTTTTAGGTGTTCCTCCATACAAACAAACAGATCTCAGTCCACAAGTTTTCCCCGCATCACATATAACATCTGAAATCTAACAACGCAGTAAACAAGTAGGAATCAGTAAGAGGACAAACATAAGCAAGGAGTAATCAACAATTTGAAATAAATATAAACCAATATACTAGCTGCAATAAAATTAAATGTCGTTGTTTTAAAATACTAATTTCTTGTCCTCTTCTTTGTGACAAAATATTCTTTGAAGCAATACCACCAATGCAACATGATTAAATAATGTAACTCCTTTAGTATAGCTGGCCAATTTAATATGAAACACCAACAAGGCCTACTTATCTCTAAGGTACTCTTTGTTCCCCGTTTTGATGATTTGGACCAAGTTCAAATAGATTAAATAACTTCTTCTCTTCAGCAACTCTAATCTCTAATAACATAGGAGAAGCTCATGGTTAAATGTCTATAACTTTCACCCAGAAAGTCCTCTTCTATCTATTTTTACAATTACAATCTGGAGGACAAAAAAACAACACACCATTTTATTTTGTGAAGATGCAGGCAAACCTAGCCATTCAAATCATTTATCATTTAAAAAATAAAAATAAAAAACTATTTTGTTGCTAACAAGAGTCCCAATCCAAAAAAAAAATTGATACTTGTTACATCTAGTAGTCTTAGAAATTCCATTGAACAACCATTCACTAAAGCTCATAGTTTAAGCTATGCACATTGAAAACAGTAAGAAACTGAACAATCCAGACCATAATATGGATCAAAGGGCACATACTTGTTGAGCTAGCTCCCTTGTAGGTGAGAGCACAAGGCACAATGGATTAGCCTTCTTTGCCATTTTACCCTGCCTCTTGCCCATAATATGCATAATAGCTGGAATGCCAAAAGCCAGAGTCTTCCCTGCAATCAGAAATCGAAACAACATTGAATTAAACCAATTACAATCACTCTACATCACTCAAAAGCCAATCTCACAAATTCAATATAACAAACCTTACCTGCCCCAGTAGCTGCAACCCCAATAATGCCGCGGCCGTCCAACAAAAACGGCCACGTATTAGCCTGAATCGGCGACGGGCTCTTGAAGTTTTTGCAGCAAGCGAGCACATTGCTAGGAAGCTTGGAGTCCTCGAACGACTTCAGCGGAGCATACTTCGCATCCTTCACTCCCTTCCCCGTCACCGTCACGCCTCCGTCCCTCGCCGCCTCCTCCTCCCTCCCGTTCCCAACATCGCCGCCGCCTCCGTTACCGTTCTCACCAATGTCGCCGTCCGTGGTCGATTTCTCCTTTTTGTTCTTCTTGTGCTTCTTCTTTTCCTTGCCGTTCGATTCGGCGGCTTCGCTGACATGGGTCTCTTCGAGCTTGCGCTTCTGGGCAGCTTCGTCAGGTTGTTGCTCTTCGATTTGGGGCTCTTTGTGCTTGTTCTTCTTTTTCTTCTTCTTCTCGGATTTGGCCATTTCGGCGACTGGTCCGGTTCTGGTGGCTTCTTCGTCGAGCTTGTGACCACCCATGGATGCAGAAAAGTTTGAGACTTGAACTGAACCAGTGCCTGAAATCTAGGGAAGGGATGGAGGAGGGAGAGGAAGTTGGAGAAGGTGGTTTTTAGGGTTTAAGACTGCACGTTACTTTCATGACACTGGTAAATTACTAACTTACCCTTACACAGCATCCCATCACCCGACGCCTGAGAAGCGCCTTGGGCGAAGTCGAACTAGAGCGGCAGCGGTTTGAGGCGCCCCGCAGGCATTGGGCGAGAGTTCCCATATAAACCGACTAATCTAGTAGATTAAACTAACGATGTCAAATATTGGGTTATTATCTATAACTTACAAAATTCACAATTGCGTATTGTATGCGAAAAAAAGTTAACAATTCTTTTATATAAACGATCTTCAAAAGATGGTCTTATTTCATATATAATTTACCGTATATATAATTACTTGTTGCGTACTATAATTGGATTCTTGGGTTATCTCGTGCTATTAATATTAATGTTTATGGTCAAGTTTTGTTAGTTAAAAAATATATGAGTTATGTTCATTTGTTTATATATTGATCATAAGTTCATTGATAATTATTAAAATAATTATATAATGTAGTATTCGTATAGTAAATAACATCGATATTTTTTTTGAAGAAAATACCACCTGACACCTGCTATATTACTAAGAAACCATGTATGAGTATAATGTGTTGCTTCATTAATCAATCTACTTGCATATGTGATTGAAACTCTATAGTCATTAATCACCACTCCTAAGAGTCTGAGTAAAAGCATTGAGTAGTTAATGATTTGAACTACGTATCTGGTTCAACAAGCACATTAGTTCATCCAACTTGAGTCAACCCAGACAACACCTTTCTGATTCCCATGCACTCGATCACCTCTGATTTGATCTTGAGCTAAATTTTGCATTCAAAAAAATTGAACTTGAACCTAATAAAGATGACTATTCTAATTGATGGAGAAAATGACTCCTAAAGTCTATAAAGTGATCTTTTGAAAGTCCTACGTCCCTTGAGTAGTGGGACTCGAGTGTGTTTATGTAGTCCAATCCTTCTTTCAAATATTAGTTTCCAAATTAATTCCTATACACAGTTGAGTACTGTTGTACATTCCAAATTCAGTTGAGTAAGTGGACATAATGCTGCACTAAGCTGTGTCAACTTTGGAGAATGACGGTTATTGATCGACGACTTTGATTATAACAAACTCATTCCTTTCAAGTCAATGACTTCTATATCACGACACAACTATATATTATTTTGCTGCTCGTCCTGCCAATTAGTCGTTCTAATCTAATCTCTTCAGCAACTTCGAATATAATTTCTTTATTACATCAATCACTCAAGTTAAATTTTTTGTTCTCTCTTGTTATTACATAATTACCCTTTACCATAAACCAACCGACTTTTGGTAGGAGGGCAAATTTGGGAAAACGGCACAAAAAGGTAATAGTCAGGTACAGGACCGCCCCATCTTCACACTGTACGAACAAACAAGCATCACCATAGATTCGTACGACTGTTTGACATTCACGCAGTCATTACACGTGGCAGGATATATCTGGCTGATTCTTTATATCAACTGTGGTTGGCTCCTCACTCGACATTAGCCCAGAAGAAGACATCACACCTCACGTAATGGCACAGAATGTAATTTTCACAAACTTCAGGGGCGTAAAATAGTAGCACAGTTTTAATTTCTGAAACTATATCCCGCGTCGTAGACAAGCCAGCCAAATAAAAGTGAGCGGGCACTCTGAGGCAGGAACACTTGACATTGCTCGTTTCTCTCTCTACAATTTCTGCAGAATTTGTGCATAATTTTGTGGATCGAAGAGCACGATGCATCGCCAGAACGATCCAAATCCGTTTGAGGAAGAAGAAGTCAATCCATTTTCGGTAATTTACGTTTCTCCTATTTATGCTCTCAGTTTCAGATCTAAATCAACCAGTGTTTCGTGTGCAATTTATCCTCATTTCGATTATATATCTGAAGTGCCGGTTGTTGATTATTTATCGGCTATGAATGCGATTTTGAGTTTAGATTTTCGGATTTTGAGGTCTGTTGTGGTGTTTTTGATGGTGTGAGATGTTCGATCTGGATCTAGAAAACCGCAGTATGGTTTTGGTTCCTTCATATTAGTTCCCTCGAATTTCGAGGGAAAAATAAGTTATATATAGGTTTAATTGACCAAACATGCAAAGATTTATTTGTACTTTTTTTGGTTCAGTTTGTTATAGTGTTCTCTGATCAGCCAAACAGTGCCAGCCCAAATTATTGCTTCTGGACCATTGTCTTAATTAAATTTCATGCACATTGTTGATTTTCCACCACTTGGAAGATAGAGAGAATCAAATGCCGAAAATGGGTTGGAGTGGTTTGAAAATATTTAGAACTATTTTATGGATAGTTTGGATTGGTGCTAAAAGGCTAATTTGAGATGCTATGCAAGCATTGGCTCATTTAATATATTATACTCCAATTCAAGCCTAAAAATTGGGAAGACTAATCAAATAAATTTTTAGAAACAGATGAGGTAATTAGCTGTAAACAACAAGTTGCATTTGGTTTTTGTATTCTTCAATGCTGCTTTTTATATCCTTTTTTCTCTATGAGGTTAAAGTGAAAGATTGAGTATATCTAGATTCTTTGCTGCCTTGCTAAGGCTACCCAAAGATACTCTATTGACTTACACTGGGAAACTCAAATTGATTGCTTAAGAAAAATCTAATCCTCTTGTACAATATACACATTGTCCTTTATATATATAGGATTGAGCCTCACTTATGCTTGGCATGATTTTTTTGACCCTTTTGCATTACAAAAGCCAATCTTAATTAAATCCTCTACCAAAGCATGTAGGCTTTTCTTTATACCCCTACATTATCACTATGATATGTCTTGAAACTCAATGAATGTGTAGCTTGGCATACCTAAGAAGTTCTATATGGTCATTTTCCATTTGAGAGTTACCGGCTTATAGTAAACTAGCTGATAGTTGGACCAGATTCTGAATTTTGACGAACAGAACTGAGTTCCTCATTACTGTATGCTGACTCAGTTTAGTGTCTTTTTCTTTGGAGTTTGGAACTGCAAAATACATCATTTTCCAGTGTAGGCCACCGGGTTTTATCTTGCTTGGAACGTGCTTATAGACGGGCTTTACATTCTTATATGGAATTGCTATTTTTCTATTTAATTACATGATCTTTTTATCTTGTTATTTATTTGGCATGGTTTCAGAAAGGTGCCACTGCAACTGGAACAAAGTCACGTATTGTTGAAGCTCTAGGCTTTGGGCCGAAACATGATGCAACTGTGAATATACCATTAGAGTCCATGAGTGTACAGAGCTTTTCCCCTTGATTTTTTGTTTCTTGCATGCTATTGGAGGTTGCAGTTAATTACTATTTGTCATGGTCTTATCCAGGATCCTAAGAAGAAAGAAAGAGAGCTTGCATCTTGGGAAGCAGAGCTTAAAAGGAAGGAAATGGTTGGTTTTACTATCTATTGTTCAGTACTTAGCATGCACTGTGCTAAATTGCTTATTTTATTTCCACTATTCAATTTTGTAGTTGCACTTACTGTTTATATATATTTTTATTAATATTTAATTAAATGAGACCATGGTATTCATTCTTTAACATTTTTTTGCAGGAAATAAAAAGGAGAGAGGAGGCTGTTGCTAAAGGTAGGTAAAAGACCATGAGTTTTGGGATCACTAATTAGGTGTTTTTATTTTCTTCTTTGTTTTTCTCTCCAAGTATTTATCCAGACTGATAAACTTGTTTTTTTCTTTCATGTCAGTCGGTGTTCCCACTGATGATAAAAACTGGCCACCATTTTTTCCAATCATTCATCATGATATAGCCAATGAAATACCTGTTCATGCTCAGAAGCTGCAATATTTGGCATTCGCTAGTTGGTTAGGTATGGATGGATTATCTGTTATAGCCATTTTTTGTTTCCTGTGCTACCACTCTTGTAAAAAGTGATTCTAAACCATTTCTTTAAAATTTGATAAATGCATGCAATGCAATCTACATTTTCTATTTTATCAATACGGTACCAAAGCAATGAATTGTTGTTACTTTAATCTTTTGTATTCTGTCCAGATTGGGTACAACCTTTTGGGGCTAGTTTGGTATAGGGAGGGGGTTCCATATAAAACCATGCTTAAGGTGGGACCACTAGTTCTTCACAAATTTGTGTTGTCACATTCGCACAACATTGGAACCTTTGCCATGCTTGAGATGTCTTGCTTCTGAAGTTCTGAGCAGTTCTAAATTTTGAGTTCAGGATAAATGTCTGTGAACTTCCTCTTTTTTGTTATCAGCCAATGTGTACCAAGCGAAGGTTTGGGCTCAAGACTTTACTTCTGTAGAAGTAAGGTAGCACTAAACCACTTGGTTCTTTAAATAGACATGAGATTGCTTATACCAGGGCTTGAACACAGGACCTCCCTTATGTTGGAGAGAGCTCTTAACCACTGGCCAACTACCAACTTAAGTCTATGAAGGACTAGGAAGTAGGGGAGTTCTTTTTCAATTTACCAATATTTTTGTTGTGATTAGCAGTAAGCATTTCCTGCTGGCTCTTTTGGCTTCTATCGCGATATAGTTTTACAGCTACATAAGATACAGTCAACTGCTTCACACAAGTTCCCATATCCATTTTGCTTGTCAAAATTTAATGCTGCTATTATTTTATAATTTAGCATGTGAGTTGCTTTTTCCATAGTGATGCATAACTATGATGTTCTAATTTTGTTTGCACAGGCATAGTTCTTTGTCTTGTTTTCAATGTTATTGCCATTACCGTCTGTTGGCTTAGAGGAGGAGGTGAGACTTCTGCGATTTTTTTGCATTCAAGATGATTTTAGATTCATAGTTTTTACCTTCTTCTTTATTCAAGTATCTGATGCGGATTATGTTCACCAGGTGTTAAGATTTTTTTCCTGGCAACGATCTATGCTCTTCTTGGTGTTCCACTATCCTATGTCCTGTGGTACAGGCCTCTCTATCGTGCAATGAGGTATGCATAAAGCACCGTCGAAGTCTTTTGTATGGCATAAAAGTTCACCTAGTATCATACATAATAATGTTTTGTAATCTTTCTCTCACACACACATTTGTGCACCCACTTGTGCTGACCTATTGATATCTTTCAGTTGGAGAAAGATGTCCTGGGTTGGTCTTCAGTTACATTGCTTTAAAAGTACTTAGTGATCAAGGTTACACAATTTGAACCACGAAATTAGGTATACTGATGGTTGATATTTGTTTACAATTTGCAGGACCGATAGCGCATTGAGTTTCAGTGGGTTTTTTGTGTTCTACTTGGTGAGTATTATTGGCTGAATCTGGTTAATGCACCCTTCTGATTAGCGGCTAATTCCTTTATATTCTCACAATTCGGTTAATGATAATATTTACTATAATGCAGCTGCATGTTGGGTTTTGCATCTTTGCAACTGTTGCTCCTCCAATTGTCTTTCAGGGAAAATCACTCACGTAAGTTCTTATTATTTTTTTTTGGCTATGCTTATTACATATGAAAATCTTTTATTCTGGATCTGACCTCTCGTTCCTATTTTCAGTGGCATCCTTGCGGCAATTGATGTGTTCTCTGACCATGTCTTAGTTGGGGTAAGTTGTATTGTATGCATTTGCATATTTCACTACCTGTGTATGTGCCCTGTACGAAAGTCTTCCTGTGATTTTTTCTTCTGTATGTTTAGGATTAACTTGTTTGCTTTTTCTTTCTTCCAGATTTTCTACCTAGTTGGGTTTGGCTTGTTTTGCATTGAGTTACTCATAAGCTTGTGGGTGCTGCAGGTTAGAAACTGAACATTTACATTGATTTTGTTGTTGTATATAAAATCTTTACACCTTAGTTGTGGTATGTGAGGACACAAACTTTGTTTACCATAGTAGGCAGGACAACATATTCCTTCTAGGTTGCAGATTACAGCCTTTATGAATTGCTCACAAACACATAACCCTCATAGTAAATTTTCAAGAGGCAAGTGACTACCCTTATGAATTTTCATTTGTCACTACCATACAAAAGAAACGGAAACCATTAAAAATTTCAGTATTTTTCGTCACATGAGTTTAAAATGTATAATATCCCAAAACAATTCATTCACCCTTTAATCTTCCGATTACAATATGATTCTGTGGAGAGAACATAATCAAATTGAAATAAGAAGAGTAAATCGTGAGAGAGTAGTTTTGGGATATTTTTAAATTTTACACTCATGTGCAAGTCATGTGATGTGATGAAGAAAAACGAAAATTTTGATGGTTTCCGTCTCTTTTGTACGATGATGACACGTGAAAATTCGTAAGGGTAGTCATGCATTTGTGGAAATTTACCATGGGGTTACGTGTATGTTGTGGGCAATTTATAATAGTTATTTGCAATTTACCATGATGTTTCTTTATTGCATACTGAACTGTTTAGTCCATTCCGACTGTATTATAAGTTGGCCGTTGAGTATACATAACCATTGCATGTTCATTCTGAACGATTTGTATGGGCACTAGCAAGCTCCATTAGATTATCTAACACCTACATTTTATTTGTTTGTGCAGAAAGTCTACTTCTTCTTCAGGGGTAACAAATGAGACATGATGCTTGGTTTGTGGTGAAATATTCGAGACCTATGATATCGGCTTCCCGTGGTTTAGTATATACTTCTTCTATAGTCTCCATGTTGAATCCTTTTCTCTGTTGTAACTTCGGACACAGTACATACATTATTCAGCATGCCTAGTATATTGTAGCCGGTACTCATGTTTTATGGACTTCTGTTTTGTCTGAGGATCAAAAGTTATCGATATTGTCATATGATTTTGTTGATGAATTCATGCATGAACAGCTTCTGATCCAGTTGAAGTTTATTTGTATTTCAATTCTCACTTCATACAAAATGAATTTTAGTTTCTCTGTCAACTTATCTTTCATTATTTTAATAATTAATTAATTTTTGTTACTAAAAGCTAAGATAAAGCTCTTCAATTATGTATTTACGTGATGGGTTGTTATCTTTTTGGTCGTCCCAATAAGTGGTTGAGTTTGTGCTCGAGAGTTGAGACCTTTTGAGAGGCTAAGGTACATTTCAATCTCGAATAGTATAGTGGTGAAGGCTAAGCTTTGGACTCGGGGCTGCTCCATATATCTTCTTCCATTCCACACCCCATGACCCTCATCCTCAACCAT
>JAYMSW010001286.1:0-17127 GCA_036897725.1 Erodium texanum | reverse complement strand
ACACCGATGCAAAGCTTGAACATTCCAACTGACCTGAGAGATGATCGGTGAGTGCGACGGCGAGGAGGAGGGCGACGGACAACGACGACGGACGGGAGGTGAGATCGCGTTAAGGAGAAATGCGATTCAGTAGGTCTTTTTTTTTCTTGTTTTATTTTATTTTTAAGACATTTTCAAGTAAATTTTGGACCCAAAATAGAGAACATTGCCAAGCCCAACACACATATCCTAATAGAGGCCCAAAATACATGAACAAGTCCAATATATTGTAATCTCTTGGGCCTTTGAATGGTTCTAGCGTAGCACAAACGTTAAAACGGCCGCCAAAGATGAGCAATTGCATAAAGAAACAGTACATTTATATTGACCAATATATTTGTACCATATGATGAGATGTACGTACAATATGTATAGCCAAAGTACTCATTCGGTACGCTAATGAGTTCATATTAGCTCCAAATACGAACAAAAACAATAACGTTAATAGCTCCGAGACAAACACAATGAGTTTCGCATGTTTCTCTCATTCGCAACAACGTACACTCAATCCCAACATCAACGACAACACATTTGTGTCACCAAAACAATCGTTCGTACATTAAATCAGCGTCGTGGTCACGGCGAGTTGTTCCATTTTTTTAAGAAAATATCACCGGTCCGTGCCCTATAGGACACAAGTACCATGTGCCTATATAAAGGTTAATTAATTTGAACCTATATCACCACACATAAAGTCACAAACAAATCGGAGAAAGAAAAAAGAAAGAGAAAGCAAAGGTTTGTAAGATCCGATCATGGGAGCAAAATCGAGCAAGTTGTACAAGTTCGCCGGAGCTCAAGGAGTGAAACGACTGGTCGGAGGAGAAAGCGCGAGTCGCGATTCGGTGTTCACTCCTAAGGGTTATTTCCCTATTCACGTAGGGGTTCACGAAGAAACGATGAGGCGTTTCGTGGTGCATAGAGCGGCCCTAGGGGATGCGGAGTTCGTGGAGCTCTTACACAAGTCGGCCGAGGAGTATGGGTTTGGCTGCGAAGGTGTTTTGAGGATCCCCTACGAAGCTAAGGCTTTCGAGGAGTGGATGGTGGCAAGGGCCAGGGCCAAGAGCAAGACTTTTAGAGTCAAACCGATCTCGTAAATTGATCTGAATTCATTTCATTTTTATTTTAATTCTAGTCGTTAATCATAATTGGACAAGCTCAATTATAGATGAAGACTCCATTATAATTTTATACTTTAACACTCGTATTTGTTTCTAGGGTTGGTCTAATTCGGAAAGAAAAAAAGGGAAGTTTGGTTTCCAGGTTGGTTTGTGGGTTAGGCGTTGATGTAGTTAGGGAAAGAGAACAAAATGGTAGGCTTGTTGGATGCTAGTTGAGCAGATGGTTTGGATATATTTTTGTATAAAAGCTAAAAAAACATGTTTATAATATAGTCATGTTAATGTTATTACAGTTCTTGTCTGATCTTTTTGGTTTGAGCCTACCTTATCTCTGTCGGGGATTTCATTACCTTATAGAGATATACACCATCTGTTCCCACATGAAATTGAAGTTAGAACCTACGCCTTTTACGGATGTTGTCGGAATCCGGCTTGCATGCACATTAACGTTGGATAGGTTAAAGATATCTTCTTAATCTGATTTACACAACTCACTTATGAGTATATATTAAAGTGATATGATGATTACAATTGATAGATTGCAATTTTTTTTATCTCCTTATAATTCATTTGTCCTGAATTTGATTTGTTTTTTCTATATTGAATTACAAAAATTGATTTAGAGTTGATTTATGTAACTTGCAATTAAAAATATTATAGCTCACCTTAGAAATTGATTGATGGGTTCCAACAATTTTTTTTGGTCAAATTGGAATCTTAACATGAATTTGTTTATTATTAATTCATTAGAATCTTCATTTATCATATTAAGATTTTAAATGAATCAGATAAGTAATAATTATGTATATGACGTAACAAATAAGTTATGTTAAAATTTTAAGATATCCTTAAAGCGTCCTATCAAAAGAGCATGTAAAAGCGTTTGGAGTTGAGGGCAATGACGGGCCAATACCCATCGATGAGGAGGGGCGATGGGAGCTGCAACGCACGATGGAGCGTCTATTGCCCATTTATCACCTATTAGCAACACCCAATATGTTTAATTTCTTTTTATTTATTTTCAATGTATTTATTGCAACTCCCTGATATCTGCCTAGCAACTCCCTAATGAAGGAAAAAAAATGTAACATAAATAGATGTTGCTGCACTTACCCTCTCATGTTCTATGTCTTGCGTGACACCTTTTCTTTTGGATCTAACATCCTTTTAACGCAAATTTAGTAATGATCTTTTATCAGAAAAAATATATATATTAATGATGCTCTCAGTAATTAAGGTTGTTCCTACTATTTAATATTTGAGGATGAAGTGTGATTAAGGTTGTGAAGACAAAGTTTAGGAAAATTAGGAGATACCCAGAAAAAGAAGTGCGGTGCAGCTGGCAAATAACTGTGGAGAGTCAACTTTGGGGAAGTGACAGAATCGTGAATTGTGCAGAAAGTTACAAAACCCAACATTAACTGATAATTAAGAGAGTTTATATTTCCTAACCTCCTCGGCACTGTCCCTCGATGTGACCAACTTTGTCCGTACTCTTTTGACAGTTAAGAGAGAAGCCTGCAAATCTTGTCTTGTGGGACACATCACAAAACCCGATTCGTCCTCTTCTTTTAAAAACCTATATCTATATATGTTCCATAACACGCCAAAAAGTAGGAAGGACTTTGAAAATGAAACACTACTGTACTGTTAAATTAAACCCATAACGATTTGGATTCATATCTTTAATACAAAGCTTTGCAAATGGTGAGCTCTCTGTGGGCAAGACCCATCGAAATATGAATAAACCAAACCGCACATAGATTGTCCGAAGCATACGTGGGCCAATTCTCTTGCATGTGCCAGCTCGGCTCCTTTCTTGTCTATCCAAACCTTATTCTTAACCTAGGTTTTTACATTTGTGTGTGTAATGAATGACCTATTAGTCATGATTCAAATATTATGGGAAGCAGGGAGTATCTTGTGATGTAGAAAAACTCTAATCCAAAATTGTCAAAGTAATTGGTATTCGAGAAGTCTTGTTTTGAATACTCACACGGGAGTGGTCTCGAGTGGTTTTCGGATTTGATTATTTATCCGTAATGCAGACTATTAATTTGACAATGATGTTGGTTTTTGACTATTGAAATTTGTTCACTCAGTTAGATTTGATAGGTTTCTCTATCAATATTGACTAGTCAGGACAATTTATCATACCAGCACAAATACTTGTTATTTTTTACGGATATCTATGCTTATAATAAAAGTATTGATTTTCTCTTAAAGAAATAATATTAAATTCTTACTAAATAGTGCTAAGAATATGAACCAACCAAACTAACATAGTAGATAAATATATGAAGAATTAACCAACATACAAATATTTTTGACACGATTTGAGTATAAAATCTTGTTGAAAAGAATCAAACTTCTTATAATTTTAATTAGTGATTGAATTTGGGTGTAAAAATAGCCTAATATATATCTATGAATACTTTAAGAAAATTTGAATATTAACACTCTTAATGGGCACTCAAATTGTGATTAATTTGTTGGAAGGCTTAAGGAATAACATAATCATAGAAACTATAATAATTTAATGGGGCGTGAATTGGTACACAAAGCATCTCTAACAACTCCAATCATTAGCAACAACTTAATAAAAACAAATTCATTTCTATATTCAACTTTTATAATTGCATAACAACAGTCAACAAAATAAAATATACGTAAAGCTGCTGATTTTCCCGGTTGTTTAATTATCCCGAACAACTGGTTGAATTAAAGATCAATTAAATAGTTATTTGTGTTACTAATACATGGGAAATGATAATAAATAAATAAATAAAAACTATACTTAAAAAGAGGGGGACCAAACACACTGCATCATGCATGTTTAATGTCACATCACATCCTTGACATCATTTTAATTCTCATAAAATGCATCAACACTCATCACATGGAGATCTAACAGTTGTGTAGAAAGAGACCTAAGATTTTCCCACCAATCTACTTGCTCAAATTGTACAAAGATGACTGGTGAGGAAGAAAGGTTTCTGTCACATTCGAGATTTAATATGTCAGAAATAAAATACAATCGATTTAATTATAATTTTACAGTTTATTATGTTTTTTTACAAATAAACATATTAACGAATTTAGATATAAAATTTAAGAAGATGGATAGACATATTAAAAAAAAAAAGATAAAATTTTAGAGATAAAAAATAATAAGAGATCCAATTATAAAGCAACGTAGAAATATGAATATTATAATATTTGCATTGTTTTTCTCAAGTGTATTGCTAGCAAAAGAAATATGTCGCTGATTCATAAAAGTTAAGCTGATTGATTAAGAAGAACACTATTTTTTTTAAGTGGCCATTATTCAAACTCGGATAACTCATTTGTGCAAAATTAAGAATGAAAAGATAGATTGGGTTAGAAACTAGATTACGAATTATCGATAAGAAAATATTAGTCCGCAATGTCCAAATTAAAAGGACAAGCAATTACATTAATAATAAACACTTTCCTCTTCATCTCCTGCTGCACAAACAAAAACTATAATTAATTATTTGCATTTACACTGACCATTAATCAATATCTGGACCCTTAATTAATTCCCTGATCATTCCACAAAGTCTTCAGCAAGTGTAGAACTCAGCGAGCTCGTCCATGGAGTCCATCTGGGTGGTCCCACCATTCTCGAGCATCCACAGCATGTGCTCGAACAAAACCACCTCGCATGCAACCACAATATCGCCGTCGTCGGAGTCGTCGCCGGAGGATGACTTTCCGACCAGTTCCCGGAACAGCGGATGTTCCACCACTCGAGGGCTCAGGAGGTACCTCCGGCGTGACTTCCCCACGTAAACCGGAAGCCTGTCGGAGGACAACGACATGTTGTCGTTGTTGTTGTTGTCGTCGGCGCCGTCGTAGTCGTTGTCGGCGGCGGCGATGGAGCTGGCGATGCGGCCGAGCTTGGTGAAGGATGGCCATCTCTTGATGGCCGACCTCAGCTTAGTTAGGGTTCCTCCTCTGGCCATTTTAATTACGATCACAAGGTGTTCGACGAAAGTCCTGAAAGAGAGTAGGAGAGAGGGTTTTGGGAAGTGAGAGCTTGAAGAGATATGGGAAGGGAAGGTTCGTATATATAATGAGTTTTGAGGGTTTGGTCTGGCACGTGCATGGCCCACTGTTTAATACCAGCTAAGACTAGGACATGTTGAGGCCAAAACCAAAGCCAAAACCAAAACAAAACCAGTTGCGTCTTGTTTGGCCTTTGGTGGGTCTTTATGTTTACATATCATCTTTGGCCTTTGCATTTCTTGTCCCTTCTCATCCTCTATATCTCTTGCTTCTACTTATAATCCCAACAATTAAGTGCAAGGTATATTAAAAATCATAGCAAGTGGCCAGGCAAATCTTTCATGATTGCTAGTTGGCACATTTATGTGCTGTGGTCTCTATAGGCAAGTATATAAAAAGGATAATTTAGTAATCTATAATTTAAAATAAAATCATGACTGAAAACGGATCCGAAAGAGAACGTTTAGGTTCTTCCGATAACTCAAAAATTGAGATTTTCATAAAAGAGAAAAATATTAATATGTAGAGTTTCTTTTTGTATACCCTATACAACATGCTTTGATCTGCAAGGAGGATGAATATCACTGGTTAGACGAACATGATTGCAAGTTGGCAAATTTATGTGCTGGTCTCTATAGGCAAGTATATAAAAGGGATAATTTAGTAATTTAAAGTTCAAAAATTATGACTATAAATTGATTTGATTCTAAATCTGAAAGAGAACTTTTAGGTTCTTCCGATAACTCAAAAGTGCAATACGTTTGAATCTATGCGGGGCTCGTGATATTGGAGGAGCTAGATTAGAAGGAAAAAAGAGTATGGTTGTATAAGGTAGGTACTCAAATTATCGTTGAAATTTAGATTTCCGTGAAAAAGAAAGATATTAATATATAGAGTTTATTTTATATACCTATACAACATGTTCTGATTTGAAAGGAGAATGAATGGAAATTATTCGACTGTCTTTCATTTTCTCAGAATGTATCTCAATTTTTAAGATAATTCTTCTTCTAATGATCAATTTAACCTCTGATCAAAAAGAGATTGTGATTTTATCCTATTTATATTCCCAATCATTAAATATTTTAACGACCACCATCTTCTATAGATTTCTTCCCTTTTGTCAAAGAAGTACTTAAATCTTTAATACTTCCAATCATGTTTATGTCAAATGGTTGTTTGTCACAAGTTTCTTGGACACAAAATAATGGGAAATAACATATATATTATGTTAGGTTAACATTGAGGGTATGGTACAAATTGTTTTTCTTGTTGGTTTTTGGTGTTGGTGTGATGGAAGAGAACAAAAAAAGGTGTTGGTTGGTAAGGAGGTCCAATCTGGAAAAAACCAGCTCTTGGTGGCAAAAGAAAAAGGTGGTGAATTGAAAAATGAATAAATCTTAAATTCATATATATACATATATATGTGCGTTACAGTTTAGTGGTACTCTCTTTTGTCTTGGCATACCAACCTTTAGTGCGGACCAACAGGCCTTTCTCTCTTGCATGGAGCCCCCCAGAAACATTATGTGCCCTAATAATTAGCACTCATACACGAATACACTTATTATACATGATGTATATTGATTAGGTTTTGTATCAATTTTTTGCATTTTGGTTTCGTAAATACTACACCAAATGATCATTATTTCATCTGTTATATGATGCTTAGCGTGAAGTAAACATCAATCTAATCAAAAACGTGAAATTTAGTTTAAATGTAAGAGATAAAAACAGATTAGCCACCATTTAAGGCAGAAAGTTGGTATTTGCATTGTGTTTTATTCTGATATGGTCTTTTCATGCTGTTGTGTTCCTTCCAATTAGTCCCCCAAATGTTTTAATTTGTTTAGGCTAGTTTAGAAATAGGATATATATGAATTAAATGAAATCAAAATATAGTTTATTAGAGAAAATATATTTAAAAGTTGAATAGTTACCGGAGCTTATTTGCGTAATTAGTCAAGCACTTGAATTTGGGTGCATGAGATTGGGGTTCGAGTTTTAGCAGCGATATCTTTATATGTACTTATCTCTTGGGTTATCCTGTGGTGTGTTTGATGCACTAGCTAGTTGTGGTTGTTAATGTTCAAGTTTGTTTAATGTCTGATAGTGTTCTCCTATCTAGTAGTTAGTCAGTTACGCTCTAGTATATACTGATCCCAGAAGTCTATAATCATGATATAATATACAATGAATGGTATAATATGTCCAATATTTATAAAAAAAGTTGATTATCTCATATGTACTATTTTGGGGTATTTAGTGCATTTGTTTTTACATGATACATATTATACGGGCATTTCCAAATAAAAGAACTAAAACCAAGAACATTTATGATGATAATTATCTCCCTAAACATTCTTTTAATTATTATCTCAAGGAATTCGATGCTAGCACAAATACTCATACATTGAAATGAGTTAGATATGAGAATTCAAAAAAAAAAAATTTGATATGGTCAAAAGTAGCAATGCATGTATATAATGTCACCATGCCAGAAACCCACATGGGGAGATGTATGATTTAATTATTGCATCATTTTAGTGACCACTTTAGCATCAGAGCAAGATTGTGTAGTCCGAATAAGTAACAGGGTAACACGAACAACAAAAACTGCATCGTTTAAACCATTCAAATAAATCAATATTTCCCTTTGCATATACCATTCAAATAAAAACTGTACTATGATACAATAGAATGTTGTGTTGCTCAAGTAAATTTAGGACACAAGATATTTCATTGTTTTAGTGGTTGTTGGTTAATTGGTAGAAATTGAACGTAGTTGTTGACTTTTCTCTTTAGGTGACTATAAAGATATAATTCTGTATTGTCCGAACGAAAAATTATATAACTTCCGATAAAAGAAGTTGAGAGTATTTTTTGAAAAATAGGTGAGATTTTGAACTCCCAATCTTCCAATTTCGTTTCTTCTGTGTAATATTTCATTGGCACATAATATCAGGACTTTAAAGGTATGTTTTTCTGTATTGGTTGATGAATTTTTTATTGAATAATTGTTAAAATTAGTTTTTAAACACTATAAGTATTGTTAGTTTTTATATAAATTAATAATATTTTTTGGTTAACTATTGTATATAATTAGATTACTAATTGGGTTGTTTGGTTATAATTGTTTCATATTAGACCAATAATTATCGGTTTCGATAGTATTTGAATTTTTTTTAATTAGGTGAAAAGATAATTGTTGAATAATATATGAACTGACAAATAGCTACAGAGTTTTTTTCTTTTGAAAATAACTATTGAGTTTTTTTTTTAGTATATGAATTGATAAAATGTAAATTATATGATGAATTTGAAACATGAACTCAATTTATGTTCGTTTATTAAGATTTGGAATCTTGAAATCATATAGAATATCCCGAGGCTTAAATACACTTGTACAACTTCAACACTGACACATGGGAAACAGGTTCCACATCATCCAAAATTTTAACACGTGTCGAGCCACGTAGCCTCTGCTGGACTCTTCCCGATGGTTCTGGTGAAGAAAGCAGTATACTCTGGAATTTTCTCTTTCCCCTTTTAAACTCATCCCAAATTTTCTCGCGAAATAGTCAGTTCTTGCACTGCCGACAACTTTGCTGCGCCAATCAAGATTGCAATCTTCAGAGGTACGCCAATTTCCACTCGATTTCCTGGTTTTTCTTGGCATCCAAACAGGGGTTTAGCTAATGATTCAAAGCAATTTTACAGGGTTGTTTGAAAATGAGCATAATTGGGGATACAAGTGTGTTGAATGGGAACCTCGAAACTGCTGTGAGCCATTTGTTCAACTTTCCTGAGGAAATTGAGAAGTTTATGTTTCCTTCTAGGGTTCATGGCCACTCCGAGCACAAGGGCATTCCTGTTGATGTTCTGGATTCTACCAAAGAGTACATCTTTTACACGGATGTGCCTGGTTTGTCCAAGTCTGATATACAGGTTTGTTTCAATCTGCAACACTGATTGAAACCCATTTGTTTCAGAACGTAGTACATTTGCTTCGTTACATAAAAATTGAATCTTGAGTTGAAGTTAATCGCTAGTCCGATCTTGATTGAAACCCAGTTGTTCTGGAACATAGTACATTGCTTCATGGCATCAAAATTGAGTCTTGTGTTGTAGTTGATTGCATATTTGGTTTTGGAGTTTGACATTTGAGTACACAAAGGTTTGTTTCTATAATCTATACCCAGTTCTGTTAAAATGTTGGACATTTGGTTCATTAAATCGAACTTGAATGTTGTGTTGATATTGATAGCAGGTTAGATCGATTTGAGCTTGCTGCCTATGTTTTTGGGGGTTAGACAGTGCAACACTTTTATGTTAGGACATAGGATATGGTACATTTCTTCTATTACATCAAAACTGGGTCTTCACTTGCTTAACTTCTCCATATTGTGTGTTCGACCGAGTCAGACCATAAGGTATTGTTCATGTAGGTTACGGTTGAGGATGAGAGCACTTTGGTGATACGAAGTAGCGGGAAGAGGAAGAGGGAAGACGGGGAGGATGAAGGCTGCATGTATCTCAGGCTCGAGAGGAGGGCTCCGAACAAGTGGACGAGGAAGTTCCGATTGCCTGATAATGCTAATGTGTCTGCCATCACTGCCAAATGCGAAAATGGGGTCTTGACTGTAGTGGTGGAGAAGCTTCCTCCACCTCCCAAACCCAAGACCGTTCAGGTCACTGTGGCCTGAAAGCTGGTGAGATACGAGGAAAAACATGGAACTTGTGTTTGTCATCCTATTAAAATCGTAGTCCTATGTTCATGTTCACAATGTAGTATTTCACTAACTAGTGAATGTTATTGTAGATATTTCAGGAATGTTGACTTGCAAACCCAAAATTGTATCAATTCTTGTAAGTTCTGAAGCAAATGATGCACTATGTGTATAAAATGTTCGAATCTTGTGACACATAGGTAACACCTACTTGAGGAGCTGCCTCCAATTGTGATATACGGAGTCCATGACTTTCAAAAACACAGAAACAACACATGTTTAATAGGTTCCTCACGTAAGTAGGATTTAGCCTATCCAATAGTCGAGATCCAATTCGGACTCGAACAACCTCATTGGAGGTAGAATATTTTAGTCGACATTTTGGTCAAAAATGAGGTAGAGCGTTTTGGTCGACAGTGTTAAAAATTTGTTAGGTAGTTTCTTTGATTTATGATTCCATTAGTTTTCGTCGGTGATTAATAAATCACATTTCTCAAGATGATTATTGACTTTGAAGAACCTTCTTCTCCCAAAATAATGAATTTTATAAATAATTTCATCTATCACAAAACTTTGAGAAAAAAAATGTAGAGATTTGAAAAATGTAAGAACTAATAATACAATAGTCTAATTAAAGCTGATTAGCTTAGTGGTAAAGGTACTTGAAATACAAATAAAGACCTAAAATATTGGGTGTTTAGATTGTACTACAAATAAATCAAATCATCGTTCAGATGTGAGCCAAACAAAGTTTTAAAACTAATGTATAACGATTTCTTTTAATTGACCAGAAAAGAGTTGATAGAAGTTTAACCAGAAAGATACCAATCGGACTTAAAAATAAATAAGACTTTAGAAGTATGATTACGGGAAACTTTGATCCCAATTACTTAAGTTCAAGTACTTTTATAACCCAACTCATTTAAGAAGTTGAATTAAAATGTTGGAGATTCCGATTTTTTATTAAGCTCATTTTTTTTAATTGATGTTGATTGTTTCAACAAACAAAAAAAAACACCCATAAAAACCTCTAACTAATTCAAAGAAACAAAATGAAGATGTTAGCTTGTTTTTAAGAGAAATCATGCTAAAGAAGCCATCTCTTGGTCAAATTAATTTTCCGCACATAAACATGAATTTTACAAATTAAATAGCTAATATATATTCTATTTTTAATAAATGGGAACACTATGAAAAGATGCATCCAATCCTATTTGATTCAAGAAACTCATCATCAACAATATCATAAAACTAAGAACAAAAAGAAAAGGAAAAAAAAAGTTGGAAGGAATAATTCAAAAATGGCGAAATCAATGAATGTTGTTCTATTTGGTCTAATGATAGTATTATTGGTGGCGGCACCATCGGTCACCGGGCAATACGGCGGCGCTACCGGAGAACCCGCCACCGATAGCAGCACAAATTCTTCTCCTGCGGCCGCACCCACTGCCGTATCTGATGCTTCGTATGTCCCTTTGCCAATAAATAAATTTTTTCCCTTTTACTTTTCATTTTTCTTAATCAATTTTCATAGGGATAACTGTAAAAAAATATATATGTTGGATGTTGTGAGTGTCGGTATTTTTATATTTAAATTGTTTTAAATAAGTTCCCTCATGTTACAAGTTGGTCTACTGAGTCAATTTTTACGAAAATCGCCAGTTTTACTTAACGTGCAGAGCATATGTCTTGAACATTTTTGAAATGCCCAAATTTACCTCCGAAACATGAAAATCTTTTTCCTAATTAAATGTTATGACACCTAGATATGAAGACATTTTTTTTGCCAAAATAGTTTTGGCAAAAAAATATGTTTTCGTGAGGGTAATTTGGGTATTTTTAAAAAAATGGCGTGTACTCAGCATGTGAGGTAAAACTAACGGTTTCTATCAAAAATGACTACCCATGCACCAAGTTTTAGCATGAGGGTGTCGATTTATAACAACTTAAATATAAAAGTATTCGATTAATACAAATCCTAAATAGGAAAACAGGTTTTTTTATAATTATCTTTTTCTTATTTACAACACTTTTGTTTATTTATTGAATGCTAATGAGTTCATTCATTTTTTATTGTATAGTGCTAATGCAGGTGCCGGTACTGATGCAGGTGCTGCTTCTAGTTATGGAGGAAATTCTAAATTAATGATTGGTTATTTAATTTTGTTTGCCACAAATAATTATTTCACAAATGTCATATGATTGCATGGGTTGAGTTGAAACTCTAAGGATGACTTAATGTAATTAGTTTGAGAATAATTTTTTGCTTCACCAATTATCATAATCTTTTTACAATACGTTGTGTAATAAGAAAAATGGAAAACCCTTTTCATCAAAATAATATGTCTTGAAATAATGATTTTGTTTGAAGAAAAATCAAAACATTTATAACCCCTAGGTTATGAAGGAAATCCCAAAATACATAAGGCGACGACAAGATTAAAATTTGTTAATGTTGGGAGAAGGAATAAGCGAGTAACACAAACAATCAAAGATTCGTAGATAGGAAATAGAGGTGTGTGATGATATAAAACCTAACTAGGAGAAGAAAAACATGGAAGTTTGGATGGAAGAATGTTCAAAAAATATTAGCCATACAGATAAAACATGATGCCAAAAACCAGGAGGAATAGAAGACTGAAGAAGAAGAAGAGTATGGACCATGTTATTGATAGTTCTAATTTTGCGTTTAGCACATCCATTTTGAAAAGAGGTGTATGGGCACGAAAAACAACACATCACGCCTTGATCACTACTTAAAACTGATGAAATCATGAGTTACCGAACCTTTCCCCTCTGTCCCATTGAAGAATTTCAATAGGAATCCCGAATTGAGTACAAACAAATGTACTAAAAGAATATGCCGCGGAAAAGTATGCGATTTGAAACTCAACGATAAAGTCCATAAAAATCTAGTGTAATCATGAAGTAATAATAACAAAAACAAAACTAGCATAACCAAATCAAACTCGAGTGAAATAGGGAACATAACCAATATGTTAGGGTTGTGTGAGGATCTCATTCCTTTGAACTCAGATGCAATGCCGATGAAGAAGAAAAGGGAAGACAATTCATAGATAGATAAACGGAAATGACAAGATAAACCCAATATCCCTTGGGTGAGGTTCCTCAAGAGGCATAGATTCAGAAAATACATAAAAAACAATCCAAAACCCTAAATTGCTATGAATTTATACTATGTATCTGGCAATCTACGGGGTCTTCTTCGTTGTTCCATTTCAGAGCTTAACGTTACTGTTCCAACGGTTGCTTAGCTTCGACATGAAGCGAGTGAAGAGCGAGCGCCACGTGTCTTGTTCCTTGCCGATAGTTTGGACGACATCGTTCGGGTAAGTGGGCTTCGCATGGTTGGCACGTGACTTCGTCTTCTCAAATGTTGCTCTCAATTCAAACTTTTCTTTTCCCTTCGCTTCGAGTCTTCTGATTCTGCTCAAGCTTGCTTTGGAGAGCTTCAGAAGTGGAACATCGGTGGGCCAACAGGGCTTCAAAAGTGGAAAGACATGCCATGGGTAACATGCCTGAGGAAACCCTCGTACCACCTCAATTGTTCTCTTCTCTACGTTACACCAAAATACAAAGAACAAATCTTGAGTTTCATCAATGTCCTTGGACCGGCCAAAACTCCCACTTTCGATGACTCGCATCGAGTTCCTAAATCCTTAACTTGAGGTCGGGGTCCCACCCTTGGTTCTCTAAAGGAGCCGTATCCACAAACTGAGCTAACCGGAGACGACCCTTACATGTCCCTATCGTGGACCATATGGTGTACGGGTCGTAGTTTAAAGGAAGTGGAAGTTGTACACATGTGACATTAGCGTCATCGCTTGAGTTGACTTCGAACCCGACGAGTTTGACTATGACACGTTCTTGTTTACGAAATGTCATGAGCCAAACCAACATTCCATCGTAGGAGACGCATCGGGACAGGTCGTAATCGTCGTCGTCGTCACTTAAAAACACATCTCTCCATCCATTAGGGTCCTCAACGAGGGTCCACTTATTACGGCTACAGAGAGACGAGAACATCTCCACCTTCCATTCATTGGTTTGTCTTAAATGAACGATGCGCAAGACCTTGAACTTGAAGTCGTGGTCGTAAACAAAGAGCCCGGCTTCGACACTAGGGCCGTAGCCGTTGAAGCGACGCACGTGCGAAGCACGTGGGAGAGTTGTGAATTGCTTTGTGAATGGGTTGCATAAGTAATAAACGGTGAAGCCGGGGAGGCAGCATAAGACCAAGTCCTTGTACGAGGAAAGGACATGAACGTTGTTTTCGGGGAAGCTAAGGTTTGAAACATCGTTCGAGGAACTATAGTTACCTACGTGCTTATAATTGAGAGACATAGTACGTGGACCCGTGTTTTGTTCATACTGCGTAAGGAGAACTACGTGTTCTTGGTTGGGATTGATGTGGTGCCAGCGACGAATAAAATATTTGGAGGTTAGTATAGATAGCCATGGTTGAGATACTTGATGAAGAAGACCTTAATCAAGCCTGCACAAGACCTTAATCAATAACTCGTCGCTTAAAGTTGAGATACTTGATGAAGAAGAAAACCGACGAATAAAGGGTGTTTTTTAGGCCCACCCGGTAATTATTGGCTCCCAATCTTTCATGCCCATCCCTGCTTTACTAAAGTTCTAATTAGGACCATTTGGATCCAGAAGAAACAGACCATTTAGACCAGATTAAGAGAATTTAGAGAAAAAAGAGGAAGATGGAGGGCCGAGATCAGGAATGGAGGAAGAAGGCGGAGAGACTACTAGGGCTGAAGTATCGGAAGAAGATAACTCATTTAAGGGTAATTGACTAAAGGGCAGGGGCCTGACTTCAAGTTGGGCTCCTTCCCGGTGGGTAGACGGGTTAAATAGGGTAGGCCGGTCCTGAACAGGCCTCCCACTTGGTGATCCGTTGTTTGGCCCAAATGACCTGGATCAAATTTTCTGATTTGTGTACCACTCTAAGATTTGTGGTCCAAGACCCATGGTCATTGACTTGTCTGATAATTTGTTCAGTGGTACCATTCCTCCATGCTTAATTGCTATGAGTTTTGGAGTTCTGACTTTGAAGAGGAATAATCTCAGTGGAAGCATTCCAAATACATTTCCCAACAATTGTTCTTTACATACTCTTGATCTGAGGGACAATCAGCTCGGAGGAAAGGCTCCGAAATCTATGGTGAATTGCAAAGAACTTGAGGTCATAAACTTGGGGAACAACGGTCTAAATGATGAGTTCCCATTTTGGTTGATGAACATATCAAGTTTGCGAGTCCTTGTCTTGCGATCGAACAAATTGTATGGGCCCATAAGATATGAAACGAGCATACAAGCAAGTGGATGGTCAAATCTTCAAATCATTGACATTGCTTCGAACAACTTTGGTGGGAAACTCCCTTTCGAAATCTTCAAGTTTTGGCCAGGAATGATGGTTAAACAGATATTGCCAACCTGAGTCCAATAAACTCGGATTTGGATCGTTGTATCAAGATACGGTGGTAGTTAACAACAAAGGGTCTTTTGTGGAGTTGGTGAAAATTTTAAGGATATTCACTTTAATCGACTTCTCATGCAACAAGTTCGAAGGCTCAATCCCACATTCCATAGGTGAACTCAAGTCTTTGCATACTCTAAACTTGTCACACAATCGTTTCACAGGTCACATCCCATCATCTTTAGGCAATTTGACAGTGATGGAGTCGTTAGACCTTGCACACAATTGTTTAAGTGGTGTCATACCCGAAGAACTTGCGAGCCTGACATTCATTTCCTGTTTGGACCTCTCGTACAACCAATTGGTCGGGAGGATTCCAACGGGCACCCAACTCCAGTCATTTCCAAAACGGGAACAAAGGGCTCTCCGGACCTCCTCTGGAGGTCAATTGTACCAGTGCATGTGTCCCTCACGTGCTGCCCCTCGTTCCGACTTCAGCAGATGTTGGTAAGGAAATCAATTGGATGTTGATATGAGTGGAGATTGGCTATGTTGTTGGTTTGGGAGCTGTGATCGGGTCGTTTGTGTTTTGGAGGAGATGGAGGGTTTGGTACTTTGAACATGTGGATCGACTCTTGTTTAGGGTTTTTCCTCGGTTGGATCCTAATAAGAGAAACCATGGAAGAAGAGTTAAGAGAAGAAATTAGATGCAGAAACTATAAGGTATGCATTAAGTACATAGTAAAATTGTTTTTGAGTTGAATTCAATCCAACCTTTGGATGTGTAAGATAAGGTTTTTTTGATGTCTTTCTGACTTTTTTTTGTAGGAACTCTGTGCTGGTTAGATGCATAGCAGAGAACTCTGTTTTTTTCTTCTTCTGTCCTTTGATGTTTTTATTATAAAGTGTTTATTATTAGTTTTTTTTGAAGATAGAAGGTTGTATTGCTCTTAAAATGCATCAGTTGATACAATAGACATAAGCTCCGGAGGTGACAAATCCACCACTCGGATAGGGTCTACTAAGGAAAGAGCAAATCGTGCCAAAAAGTGGGCGGCCTTGTTCGTCGATCTCCGAACAAAGCTGACACTAGAGTTCTCCAAATTCTGGAGAATAGATCTACAGTCTTGGGCAAGACATCCAGCGATGGTCGGCGTATGGGAAGGACAATTAATCAACCTGCAAGCTGTCTGACTATCCGACTCCACATCCAAGTTGCTCCAGCCCTTCTCTCGGGCCCTACTTAGCGCCTCCTTTATACTATAGATCTCCGCTATCAGGACTGCTACAACACCGGACCTCTGAAGGCTGCAAGACTGTGAGCTTGAAGCTTTGAGGAAGAGGAAAGCAGAAAAAGTCAGTCAAAATCTGGAGTTTTAAGGCGCCGACGCACCCCCCGACGCGCGTCATAGGGTGAGTTCACCAGTGCGTCATGCTCTGCCCAGGCCTATTAATAGAGAAGCCCTTTGCCTCATTTTGCAAGAGTCTTTGTGTAGCGTTGGCTTGGGAATCAAGTAGGGATTTTGGTGTTTCTGGAAAACTAGAGAGGGGTGAGAAAGCAGTGAGAGTGGGAGTGATTGCATCAGGGGTAGATATCGACATTGAGTGGCCAAGGGGAGCACCGCTCTGATTTCTCAGAGTGAGGGGCGTATAGGGAAAAGATGGAGATTTGCAGTCGTCCAACTAAATATGGTGACCTCCCTGCTGTTCATACCCTCTCGCCCGTAGAAACAGCTAACTTAAGTATCCC
>JAYMSW010001285.1:0-17145 GCA_036897725.1 Erodium texanum | reverse complement strand
AATAGAGATTGAATTGACCATATTGACCAAGGGCAATATGGGAATTTAAAAAAATATAAGGTCATGTGTTGTGCACATGACCAAATTTCAAAAAAAATCTGTTAAAACTAACACCGTTAAAGATTTTTGAACTTTAAAAAAAGTTCACGGTACTAACATGAACAGGTCGATACATTAAAGATGTTCTGCGAAAACGGGTCATAGTTCATGGTAGTTTTGTGAAATTTTCCCTATTTGGAATCTGACTTGTACTTTGGATATTTTACTGTCAAACTTTACGTTAGAGCACTAGTTAACCTTATTGATGTGTGAATCTTGCATGCTTATGTTTATCACCATTACACGGGATGGATATATGTGCGGAAAGGAACTCTTTGATACTATACTAGGCAACTGAGTGACCTTCTGTAAAGTAGTATTGGTTGGCTAGCACAACGGACTGAATTGTAAGGCAAATGGGCATGCAAAGCAACTGGAAGATGCTATTTTCCCATTTCCGTAAGCCTTTCGGGCGTGAGGCCCATTTAGGTTTGGTTCTTTAGATTTGTGTTGATTTTGTTGTTCCTTAAAGCTATGCACTTGTGAGTTAACAGTCTTAACTAATCAAGAAGTACCCTACATCCTCCTCATTTTCTGCCATGCTTGTGCTGTGCATCATTGCCAAATTGTCCTATTGTTCTGCACAGTTCTTCAAATTATAGGTGAATAGTCAACTATGTACCCTCATGATGATTACCAAACTTTGCATATATGTTCATTATGTTATATATTGTTTGGTGATTTTGATGCAAACTTATTGGGCCCAGTACTTCCTTTTCTCCGCCAGATACCTCTTTGCTGCTTCTGTGGATTAGTTTATGAGGTGATAACCCCTCACTCGGAAGAAAGCGCCTCAAGAAATTAAGAAGCTTAAAGCTGTTGTATCATTCGGAAATATAACTTACTTGTGCATTAGCATACCCTTAAATTGTACCAGGTAACTTACACTTCTATTCTACAGTATGCCAATAAAACTTCCACTCCATGGATCTCTATGTCACTATCAGCTCATGGCTCATAGAAAATATCATAATTGTACCGTGCTAAATATAGCCGATCAAAACGAACATTATCGGTTAGAATTCGGATTCTAATGGATCCTCAAGGAAAATAGCATGAGATGTCTGATATAGCTGATCGAATCGAAGATACTATCTGTTATGTTTGAATTTCAAAGGATCACTCGTTGGGAATGAGTTGTTCTTGTTGGGTATGGTGTCAACTTTATTTGCATTTATTGTCAGTTTTGGTGTATCCTCTTTGTACTAATCTCGGACTCGTGTTGTAATAGAATGATGCTTACCGAATCTGAACCACATGTAGGCACAGGGCAAAGTTTGGAATTTGGGTTAGTGTGTGTTCCACAGATAAAAGCAACATGTAATAAAAGTGTTTGGTCAAAGTAACCAACCTATGATGTTTGGCGCGGCTTCCTTAGTTGACCTATCGTTTTCAACCCAAGGTTCTTTAACACGTGTTCAATTTCAGTTTCCCCACGTGTCCCACCCATTATCTTAATCTAATCATAATTGTTTTACTTGTGAATTCCATGCTCCTAATCTAATTTACTACATTATTAGTTAGTCTTTTAGGGACTAATAAAATGTCAATATTCCCTTCCATAGAGCTCACGCCTCGAGGATAACATTATTGATCAAAGATCATTGGATCAGACGGTTCTGATGAGACGACCCATTGATAGAGTTCACGGTGCGTAACATAAACCGCAAAATTTCTATTCATTCTCGAATATTAAAAACTGACTAATGAGAAAAAAATATATACCAAATGTGACAAGCCTGGATTTGGTAAGCAGTGAAGGGACGCGCCATTGGAGCGCGTCTGAGATACGAACCAATGAGGACGTAAGACAGTGCATCGCATACTTTTTCTGCACAGCACAACCACCTTCGCTTTTTAACTGGACCAGCTTCCACGACGCGCGGTGGCGGGAGCGTGAGTCTCCGCTCTTTTCCTCGATTGATAAACGTGAACGACTCGTGCAAGCGTCTCTTAAACCAACTAACAACGAAGTTTCTTCTCCCTTCGTTCGTCTCCTCTGGATTCATGCCCGCCACGCCCTGATTCTTCGGCTCTGGCTCTCGGAGAAACCCTAGCTTCTTCCCCATTTGTCTCCGGTACTTCTCTAGCTTTCTTATTTATGGCCTTTTCGCTGTTTTCGAAACAATCTGTTCCGATTTTGTTCGGCTCGTTGTTAGCTCAGATCCGTTCCTATTTCCTTTTTTCTGGGTTTTGTTCTTGAATTTTTTTCGTTTTCTCAATTGGCACTGTCTTCTCACTTAATATTCTCTTAATTTGTTTGTTTTTTCTGGGTTCTTTTGCTTTTTTTCTAATTCGAGGTCTTGTTGTTTTCGGGTTTTATGCTTTTGCTGTGAAATTCACGCAATGCACAAGCATTTTAACGTTAATTTCAGTAAAAAAGTATACTTTAATACGTGTTTTGTTGCTTCTGGTTCATCTTCGATGAACTTGTTTTATTTACTCGCTTAGTAATTTTTGCTTTCTGGCTCGTCTTCGTGTTAATTTCTGTTTTTGTTCTCTTTTGTGATTGATGGTATAGGATAGCTTATAGAAATTAAAATTATATATTTCTTAATTCTTACTTTTATAACCTGTATTTGTTAAGACTTCAGAGCATGTTTTGATTTTCCTTCAAAGTTTAGATATTTAATTTTGTTGGTTCACACTGTAACTTGATATGTATTGGGTCGAGCTTTTGAACTGCATTGTGCTGATTAGAAGAGAAGGGGAAGAGAGAACAAGCTAAGAGTTAAAAGAATAGGGATTTGGCTGTATATGAGATCAAGCACATGAACTCTTTAGTGTTTGGTTGAAGTACAATTACAGTTTCCATCTTTCTCTTCTTTTTTATCGTTTGTTTATGTGCCACCAAATGGTAATTTAGCTTTTTGCATGTCTTCTGTTATCAGAAAAAATTACCCACTATGTTGCACTTTTTTTTGTATCTTTACGAATTATGAATATTGTGTCGTGTTTTCGCATAGTGATTTCAAAGGTTCAATGCTTGTTCTTGTCTCAGGGCATTGTTCAGAATCTCTTACTTTTAAGTCATGAATCTGGAAGACAAGTCCCTTGTTAAAGGTATGGTCTTCATCTTTTCTGTGCATTATTTTTTAAAAGTCACTTACTTTCTTCTGCTCGCACCTGGTAAGTTGTTATTAAAGTGCATTGGTTAACTACATGGTTTCTCTTACACTAGAAAGTTGCTTAAGGTAATATGACTGAAGATCAGATCATTGGAAAATATACATTCTTTTTGCATATTTGCTGTAATTTCCTTCCATCGTTCGTGTATTTTGCATGCAAACTCCTACAAGCATGCTCAACTGTCCTGATATCATGCTTAGTTGGAAGAATTCATGCACATTGCCATTTACCTGTAGCTTTTCCGAAAAAAGTTACTGGGTTATTTGCTTAATTTGTGTTCCCATTTTTGCATTATCCTGTTATATGCTAGAATTTTTATGGCCACGATGAACATAAATTTTTACCAGTGTAGTAGATGAGCAACTTGCAAAACGTAAAGCATATTCTATATTCATATCATTAGAATGTTTAGTGTGGGGATATAATGACAAAATCTGAACTCTAGTCTCTTGAACGATGAACCTTGGAGAATTAAATTGGTGATATGCAGTTGTATATGCATTCTTAAAGAAGACAGTATTTGAAGGAGTCACCTGTTGAGTGAAATGTGTTGAATGAGGAAGCAATAGGTTTGCTATTGATTAAGGTGTTTGTAGAAGACTCGTAAAATAGGATGGTGAACATATGTCTTGTGTGGGGATATAATGACAAAATCTGAACTCTAGTCTCTTGTTGAAAACTTAAAATACCCAAAGCAACTAAAACTAAGGTATTTTGAAGTTGCAATTATCTTGTTTTAAAGGACATTGAAATGCAAAACTGGGTTGACTAGGAAACTTGTATAGCACGTATTAGAGATTTAAAGTGGCAAGACGAGAATCACGAGATACCAAAAAAAAACTAAATGGAAGGAGGCATCATGAGACAAAAAAAAAAATGCAAAATATGCTTGAGACCATAACTTCCTGTCCTGTGCAAGTGTTCTGTTTAGTTCTTGATAATACATCAAGGTTGTATAAGTCACTTCAAAGGCTGTACCCAAGAAAATTCAGTTGGTGTAGTATTATGAATTTTGTGAAACAATCTTTAATTTATTGATTTTCTTCTGTAAAAGTCAAAGAATGGGCATTCAACAATGTTTATTTGTCAAAGCATGTTGGTGCCGGCTTGCTTGAAAGCTGTTTTGTTTTCATGAAAGCCAATCTACAGTTATACTGTGTCTGGATTCATGATGGAGAGTTTTGTTTCTCTATTCTATATTTATATCTGTGACACCAAAGTCTCTGGATTCAATTGGTTGTTTTTTTCTATCCAGGTTCTGGCATCCAAAGCCTTTCCTCCAGCGTGCAAAGCACTCCAGAGAAAAATGGGCATTCAGATGAGGCTTCAAGAAGTCCAGAACTTCTCCAGGAGTTTCTGAAATCTGGTCCAAAGAAGGAAGTCCTTCGAAGTTGCTCTGACAAGGACAAGAAACACTCGGCTTCCTCAAAACGCAAAATGAATGACGTTTCAAAAACAAGTAGCAATACCATGAACCATGAGCCCAAAAAAGCTTCTTTGAGTCCCAATAACCCACCTTCCAGGAAGCAAAACAGGAAGGGAGGAACCCCTATGCGACTCATTCCACCTCCTGAACTGTCTTCGGAATTTGGTTCTTCTAGCTCATGGATCTGTAAAAATTCTGCTTGCAGAGCTCGCTTATCAATGGATGACTCCTTCTGCAGGAGGTGTTCTTGCTGCATCTGTCATTTGTATGATGACAACAAGGACCCTAGTCTTTGGTTGGTATGCTTATCTGAATCTGGTCAGGGAGACTCCTGTGAGTTATCTTGTCATATTGAGTGTGCACTTAGAGTAAAAAAGGTCGGGGTTGTTGATCTTGGCCAGTTAATACATCTAGATGGCAGCTATTGTTGTGCTTCTTGTGGTAAAGTCTCAGGGATACTTGGGTGAGTAACTTGCTTGCATCCTATCTATATAAAGTATAAAATATTATCATACATGTGTCTGGCACATGTTTGTTTTTCAATTGTCTTACATAAAGTTTAAGCAAAACCCAATTGGATCAAAACTTAAACTATATGTTCAACTATGTGGGTCTTATTCTACTGTTTCTAATCTTTTTGATGATGTGATAACTTTTGCAGATGCTGGAAGAAACAGCTTGTTATAGCCAAGGAGGCTCGCCGTGTTGATGTCCTATGTCACAGGATACTTTTAAGTTACAAACTTCTGGATGGGACTTCCAGGTTTAAAGAGTTGCACGACATTGTAACCGAAGCCAAGGACAAGTTGGAAACAGAAGTGGGGCCTTTAGATGGCTTTACCACCAACATGGCACGGGGAATTGTCAGCAGACTTCCTGTTGCTAGAGATGTTCTAAAGCTCTGTTCCCATGCAGTTGAGAAAGCTGAAAAATTCCTAGCCGCTGTTTCTGATGCCAACCCAAAGTGTAGAGGTCAGAACCCATACTCTCTCAAAATAGTCTTTTATGGTAAAGAATAGGAGATAGTTAGTTTATTATGAACAGTGAATTTCTTGTTTTGCAGATTCACTTCCTGCTGCATGTAGGTTCGTATTTGAAGAAATAAAACCTTCATCCGTTGTGATCATTCTGATTGAAATGCCAACCATATCATCCGATGATATCAAGGGTTACAAGCTCTGGTATTGGAAGAGTAGAGAGGAAACACATACAAAGGAGCCTGTTTGTATCTTTACAAGATCCCAAAGAAGGATCATGATATCTTATCTACAGCCCTGCACAGAGTACACTTTCCGTATTGTGTCCTACACAGAGGCTGGGGACTTTGGTCACTCTGAGGCTAGGTGCTTTACCAAGAGTGTAGAGATTCTTCACAAGAATCCCGATTCAGCACCTGCCTTGAATCTCAATAAAGAGAATCCCAAGAAAATAAAAAAAGAAGTTGACACTTCTTCTGGATTCAAGGTTCGAGATCTTGCAAAGATCTTTCGCCTTGGTAGGGCCCAAAGGCAAGGGCTGCTTGACGGGTTCTGCACTCCTGATGTGGAAAACTGTTGTGGAGTAAGCAAAGAGGCGAAGCCTGATATTGGAGAGGAACAATTGCCATTAGTTGTTTCTCGTGGGCTTGATTTGAATGTTGTTTCAGTGCCCGATTTGAATGAAGAGCTAACCCCTCCATTCGAGTCCTCTAGAGATGAAGATAACGAATGCAATGCTGTTGAGGCAGATGACGATGCTGCTTCTCATGACATTGTAAAGAACGATTTAGCAAGATCACACGGTAGCAGTGACTCACAGACATGGACCAATGGTCAAACCGGTGAAATGGTTGTTTTTGATTCAAGAGTAAGCAGAAAAAGACCTGGTAGTGTAAATGAAGAGGCACACGAGTCTGATAGCACTCTGATAAACGTGTCACCATCACCGTACCCAGTTTGTGATGGATCGGGCGGTTTAGATGAGAACTTCGAGTACTGTGTGAAGATAATCAGATGGCTGGAATGTGAGGGCCACATTAATAAGGACTTCAGGCTGAGATTATTAACATGGTTCAGTTTGAGATCAACTGACCTGGAAAGAAGAGTGGTCAATACCTATATCCAAACCATGATTGATGATCCTTGTAGCTTGGCCGGTCAGCTGGTTGACTCATTTTCAGACATTGTGTCCGGCAAGCGACAACGCTTGTAGTAATAATTGGTGGGACCTTGAATTAAGGATGCGAACGATCTCTGTACATGCATTTTTTTGTGGAGCTACCTGAACTTGAGGTTTCAGGAAACCTAAGCTGTCCTAGTCCAATTTGAAAGAGAACAAGAATAGAGCTTAACCATGGATTTACATAGCTTTATGAATATTGATATGGTATCTGTATTGCTTTCTTTGATATAAATTAAGAAGGGTATTTGAAAGAATTGGCCCCAAGGGGCTTAATTTCTCGAAGTTATTTATTTTTAATTATTAATCATCATTCGAATTTTTAGCTCATTGGTTGAATTTTATGCGGTTACTTTTATAGATTGTTCATAAACATATAATCTTATATAGTAAACTTCTCATATTAAACTCTTGAGGTACATGACTACTCTCATGGATTTTTACCCTTCACACATAGTAGTCATCAAAATTTTCGTTTTTTTCATCATTTAGTTTACGTATAATATTAAAATTTTATTATATCTCAAAACTATCCATTCTTATCATTCTATTTTTTGGTTTTTGTTTAATTTCATTCTTAAAATCTTTTCTTAAATATATTGGAATATAAAGATTGTAGGATAAAAATGAATAATTCCGTGACATATGAAATCTTTGAGGTTTTAGAAAACCTAAACTATCCTAGTTTAATTTGAGATATAACAAGAATAAAACCTAACCATGGATTTACATATAGCTTTATGAATATTGTTATCCTACTGATATTGCTTTCTTTTGATATGGAGAAGGGTATTTGAAAGAATTAACCTCAAAGGGTTTAATTTTTCAGTTATATATATGTTCCTAATTTTTTTACTTTTTGTGTAATATCAAATCAGTTGAAAAATTGCCACCTACTATGGTTGAAAATTTTAGGTTACACTTAAATGGCTTTTGGAGCCTGATTGTCCCATCGCACAATGCGAGAAAGATGGTCATGCATGCACAATCATGCCATGAGTCAATGCCGACAAATTTGCTTACGTTGTATGAATGCGAAAATGTTAGGACAATGTTTGAAGTGTTGTTAAACATCGTTGTAAAAGGTACAAGTTGTCATGTAACTCGTGTTGACTTTAGACTTATAGTTGAGATGACATGTTTAAGATACAAAGAATCTTTACTTTTTTTTACGTGTGGTGTGTGTCGCGCATGATAGTTGAACTTAGTAGCAGCCGCCGGAAAATAATTGAGGCATGGTCTCGATTCTTGATATTTTCAATTTCGTTAACGTAAGATTTAGTAGGGGTAAAATCGTAAAAGAAGAGGTAAATAAAGATTCAAGAAAATCAACAGCATTTAATAACGAAAAACGTTAAATATGGTGGTTGTGTATTTAACAGCGTTAGGAACCGTCTTATAAATACTGTATGTCTATTTTTAGATATTTCCCAAAATAAAGCTTTATTTTTTTATTTGTAATTAATTAGTCCAACAAGAAATGTCTCTATCATTGTCTTGAACAGTAGTGTTTATATCGTTACGTGACCCAGCAAGGTACTCCCATTAAATCTAAAAGGTACGAGCCATGGGTATTAAGTTATATAAAAATGAACAAATTGATGGGTAAATAAATAATTTAGGAAAATGATCTTTTCCGTATTAAATATAATGTCTGGGCCGGACGACATTACATCATGGTGGGGGCCCACGGAGATAAAAAGGTAGGCCTTGGACTTATCCGGAAGCTTGATGCGTCAGCATCCACGTCATTGTCAGTAAGACAAATTAGTCCTTTTTCTGTTTTGATCCAACGGCTCTGGTTTATTCTCTCTCATTTCAGTCTCCAATCCACGCCCTCCGTTTGAGCCTGACATAATAAATGATCCCAACGGCCATAATGAGTTAAAAAAGATAATTGCGAAAAATAATATGTTTCCAATTTTATATAAAACTCTTGTGTTTTTTTTTAAGATAAAAAAACTCCTGTGTAAGTTGTTGTAAATTGATGTTCTCATATTTCAACTTGATGTATTGTTATTTATTTTTGATGAAAGCTATTAGTTTTATCTCACATGTTAAATACGTTTGTTTATTTTTTCTTGAAGTATTCAAATTGACCTTACAAAACATAAATACACTTTTTGTGGTAATTGTTTTGAAAAGAAAGTGTCTCCATGTTTAGTTGTCATAACAGTTAATTAACGACAAAAAAAAATGCATTCATATTTCGTGAGCTTAATTAGGATTTTTTTCAAAATGTTTAAAGTACCTGCTCAATGCGTGAGATTTAATTGATAGTTTACATAGAAAATCACTAATGATGCACCACCGATTTATAATATAAAAACATCATTGCAAGAATTTAAAGCTGCTAAAACCCTATCCAACCCAAAAGTTCAAGCGGATGGGTGAAAATTTTAATACACTCCTTATAATCAATTAACTTCAACACTCATCTTACATATAGGACTGGACTTCTACACATTAGTCATGGGACATTTATATATAGACTGTAAACCACATGGTGAATGTGATAAACATGACGTGAGTCAAACCTGAATAACTCTGATACCATATTAAAGTCTTATCAATCCTAAAACTCAAACCGATAGATGGAAGCATCAATACACATATTAATCAATTAATTCATCCACATACTTCCGATGTGTAATATACTTCAACCAGAACGCAATTACCACAATTTAAATCAAGACCAAGCCATGGTGGTGATTCTTTATATAACCGAGGCCTGACCAGACCAAGAACAAGAATCAATCCCCACCACAGCCCAACCTGTTTCGGCACTTGTTCTCCCAATTATTAACAAGCATGGTGCTCCAAACAAAAGGTCTCGCAACGGCTATGAATGCTAGGATCGTCGGGTCCGGAGACCAAACCGTGATCCTAGCACACGGGTTCGGAGCGGACCAGTCCGTGTGGGACAAGATTGTGCCATCTCTGGCTCAGCGAAGCCGGGTTCTGGTGTTTGATTGGAGCTTCTCCGGAGCCGTTAAGGACCCGAACTTGTTCGATCTGGACAAGCACTCCTCGTACGATGGTTTTGCAACTGATTTGGTCGCTCTCTTGGATGAGATGAGCTCGACTTCCTCTATCTTTGTCGGACATTCCATGTCGGCTATGATCGGTTGCATAGCTTCCGTCAACAGACCTGACCTCTTCAAGACCCTTGTCCTCATCGGAGGTTCCCCGAGGTAATTTATGCTATGCTTTACGGATGTTAAATATTATTTCGTATTTTCAATGAATATCGTATATCATATCAATGATATAATACGAATATGTTAAAGTATAAATTTTACATCGATTTAAATGTTAAATATAAACTTCAGCATAGTTAATAAATTTAACATTTTGATTCTAGACTTGTAATCTTATTAGTAATATCATATGTAATTAACTTAGTCTGGGTTATGCGGTAAATGTCCATACTTATAAGATATGTTTGACATGTTTGTAACTAGATATCTAGTATTTATATGGTCAATGCATATAAACTCAACTTTATATGTGAAAGGTTTTGTTAAAGTACCAAATATTAGGATTAAACTTAATAGGTAAAATTGATTTTTTAGTTATAGAATCCTAAACAGATATGAACGTTTCGTTTGATAAAAATCTTGCAATAAATTTATGTCATTTATATTATTGAATCTGGTGTGTATTTATAATTCAACCGTGGATGTGAAACACAAAAACACATGCACAAAGATGACAAAGAGAGTGTCCTAAATCCTAATTTCTGTTGTACTTTTCTTCTTTGTTTTGTTTGCGAAGTCCCTACACATCTTTCTTCTTCAGCCGGCGTTCAATCCCATCCACAACTTTTTTTCCCATTAATTTCTCATAATAATTAAACTCGTTAATTAGCTGACGCAATAAATATTTTTTCAACTTCCCACATTTAAGATTAATTTTTACCTCTACAACATTGTTCAAACACTACACAATAGGTACTTAAACGCAGAAGACTATGAAGGCGGGTTTGGTTTGTCCGACATAGAACAAATCATAACAAGCATCGAAACCAGCTACGACAAGTGGGCCTCGTACTTTGCTTCTATGGTTGTTGACGGAAAAGACCCTCTCTCGGTCGACAAGTTCGGCAAGTGTTTGCTCAGAATGAGGCCTGAGGTGGCGCTTTCGTTGGGCAAAACAGTCTTTTACAGCGACCACAGGGATGTTCTCGAAAAGGTCTCGACACCATGCATGATTGTCCAGACCGCTAATGACATGGTCGTGCCGGAGTCGGTGCCTTACTACATGAAGGCCAAGATCAAGGCCAAATCAACGGTGGAGATCATTGATGGTAGCTGTGGTCATTTCCCTCAGCTCACCGCACATCTTGATCTTCTTCGTGTTCTTGGTGGGGTCGTGTAATTGGAGCTATGCTAATTATATTTTTAGCTAGTGTGTTTGTATGTGTCATTAGAGGTTAATATATAAACTTCAAGTTTCCAAGATTGATAGTGGTGTTTCTCAGTTCTCATTAGATTTCAATATAAAAAAACAAGTTTGGTTTGTTGGGATCTATCTTCCTTTGTATATATAAAAAAAAAAAATCAGATTTGATTATTATGAGTAGGATATTTGTTTAATAGATTGATTTAATTCATTTAAAATTTTGTATGTTTTCGATTAGATAACCGAATTAATGAGATTAACTAAAATATTACTATATTAATTTTAATTATTAGTTTATACATATTATTTTATCACAATATTGGGCCGAAAAATAGACTGAACTCTATATTCACTAATTTGATAAACATTTAAGTGAGTTTATTCCTACATATGAACGACTAAACTAATGGTTGCTCATTACGTGTAGACAGTGGCGGGCCAGGAATCTTAGTGAGTGGACTCATAATTTCCCCCCCTCAAATAATGTAAAAATAATATAAAATAATTTTAAATATGTTAATATCATATAAAAAGGCAACAAATGACTACTAATTACATATCATAACGACAATAGTTTTGTTCGTTCGAAAATAAAAATCAACACCTAATTTGTCTCGTTTCAGTTAGTTTTTTATTAAAAAATAAAAATATTTTGAAAAATGACAATCAATTAATTAAATATAACTAATTTTTTTTATACTAACTAGAATCAGAGACACTAAACAATAAAAAACCAAAATTAATTAGAAAATTAAAATATAGAAATTGAAAAATTAAATGAAAAAAATCAGAGACTTAAAAGAAATAACAATATAAAAAAATGAAAAGTTGAGGGGGGCACGTGCCCCCTCTAGGGACCTAGTGGATAATTTGATTAGATTATAGTAAAGTAAAAGGAACTCGATCAAATTAATATATTTTGATAATTTCAATTTCAATTAACTTACAAAAATCCTTAATAATCAATCAAATAATAAGATGCACACCACGATGAAGATCATAAATTTAGCAAACTAGTGACAATGGGATTAAATAATACCTACGGCTACCAATACATATCATTTCGGCTACAACATTGGCCCAATGGGCTTAATCTTTATGGATTGTTGACTGTCATGGACCCATGGTACATTGATTGGGCCGAGTGGAAAATTCAAGCAAATCTGGAGGACAAAATGGTCAAAATAACAACCTCTCCGCATCATTGTCATTCTCTGCGGTTTATGAATCACTTAACTCATCATCATCAAAACATTTCGTCCACAAAACTGCTTCTTCAACCTCGCTCTCTCCAGATTCCCCAGAAACTCCTCCTCTGTTCCAATTTTCGAGATCATGGCCGGAAGGGAAGAGTTCGTGAAGGGTACAGTTCACCCAAATGGTGTCGCAGTCATCACTCTCGATCGCCCCAAAGCCCTCAACGCCATGAATTTAGGTTCAGGACTCACTCCTCTTTATTCCGTTGATTCTGATTGTTTCATTGTTGATCGATGATTGCATGTTACTGGGTGACTGTAATTTCTGCTGATTCGGACCGAAAATATGTGGTAGCAATTACAATTGTTGCTGAAAATGAATGGAATTATTTGTTCTTTCTAGGATCGCAGGAAGTAATCTTATTATCTCCTCCATTTTTCTATGTGAAAACTGAAAATAATGATATTTATGGAAATTAATAATTATCGGAGAATTTTTTGTTATTTTAATTTAAAAAGAGAAGTGATAAATGTGGACTCATAATTTAGGTGTGAATTTACAGCAACGAATTAAAATGGTCCGTTTTCTCAGATTTGAAAAAAAATGATGGATAATAGACTTAACCTGTCCTATTTCCCACTGACTTTTAAACTTTTATTTACCTAACTTCACTAAGTTCTGAAGTTTCTCATTACTATTATCACTAAATTAGAGTAAAATGTGAAATTTTGAAAATCTAGTATATAGTTGAGTGAGAAGAATTAAAAGTGGTGTAGTTAAATGAGATATGTGATAATGTATTTTTGTGAGATTATCTCAAAAAAGCAATTATGATCTTATGAAGTTCTTTTGAAGAACTCAACACTGTTAATTTTACATCTTGTCCTAATTTCCAGCATGGTATGTGTTTCTAAATTAGTGTCAGGAATTATTTGATTTATCTGATGGAATTTATTGAGCTGGACCACCTGAGAAATATTTTTTGCTTGTGTTTGATGATTTGTCTACTGTATTTTGGGTGCAGACATGGATGTTAGGTACAACAGTTTTCTTGATGAGTGGGAATCAGACCCAAGAGTCAAATGTGTTTTAGTTGAAGGCAGTGTGCCACGTGCCTTTTGTGCAGGTAATATGAAGGGAAAAAATAGTTCCTCTTAGACTTGATTTCTGTAGTGAAAGTATTATTCCACTTCAATCTTGCTCATAGTCTCTTTCTATTTATTTATTTTAAATTTGATTTAGCGGCAAATTTTTGTTTGGGTGTTTTATCTTCCATAGAGTGGTTGATCATTAATGGCCATTGCAGGAATGGATATTAAGGGGGTTGTTGCTGAAATTCAAAAGGACAAGAACACTCCTCTAGTGAAGAAGGTTTCGTGTTACATGTGTTTTCTGTACTGATCCTTATCTCATTGTTGTTACTGATTTCTTCAGTGTTTATTTATTTATTTTATGTGATTTTTTAAATTACTTAATCTTTCTTTTGTTGATTCAGTGATGTATATGCTTTTTAGTAAGATGATTAACTTGATGCCTGTCTAATGATAAGCAAGGTGACAATTTTTCTGCATCGGCAAATGATCACAACCAAGAAGTATCTGATGTGATTGATAATTCTTTCTTCTTGAATTTTCATATTTATCGATTATGTGAATGAAATTTATTAAGGTCTAATATAGAGAAAAGGCAGCTGTCTTGTCTTCTACAGACTACACTATTATGACTTCTAATACTAATTCAGTATCACCTTGACTATTAATATATTGAACATGCTCAAAACCACTACACTGAGGGTTTGAGATGCCTATATATAGCTTCTCTTTTTGTGGAATTTATAGAGGAACGTACATGACACAGGATTGTCTTTCGGAGTGATGTATATTAGATCTCTGTGACATTGATCTGGAGTCTATGATAAATCTTTGAACAGAAGAAAATGGATTTTTTTGGAAAATGTGTTCTTATGTAAGCAAGTTGTTGCTGATTCATGCTTATATTAAATGGTATACTAAATCTGTAATTAAATCATATACGAAATAAATCTCATTAAATTAGTATCTGTTTGTTTATTGGATACTTGACAGTTATTTGTATAATTTACTTTGTATGTTTGTTTCTATTTGTTGAGTAAATACATTTTTTATTGAGATTTTAATTGTTGTATATGCAGTTGTGCATTAGTTGATTTTTTTTTAATACTATTTTCCCTTTAATGTACAGGTGTGGCATAAAGTTAATATAATTCTTTTGTGACACATGCTATTAGGTTTTCGCTGCAGAGTATTCTCTGATTTGCAAAATCTCTGAGTACAACAAGCCATATATCAGCTTCATGGATGGCATAACAATGGGTTTTGGAATTGGTCTATCTGGTCACTGTCGCTACCGTATTGTAACAGAAGTATGATTGCCTTTCTATATTGATGTCAGTTTGTTTTATATTGTTACTTCAATTGGACTTCCTAAATCAAACATTCCGTAACATGTATGAAATACATTCCAGAGGACTCTTCTTGCTATGCCCGAAAATGGAATTGGCTTGTTCCCAGATGTTGGATTTGCTCATATAGCTGCAAAATCTCCAGGAGAAGGATCAGTTGGTATGTTTTTCATACAAAATATTTAAGAAGAGGTTGATAAAATTACATATATGATTGACAACTTAATGATTCATTTAGTAATGGTTTAAAATCATTGATTCATATGTATAATAACCCATCGACTCTATAAAGGATAGATTATCCACTCTGCAAATCATGAGTTTAGCTCATTTTCAAGGTAGAATAATAGTTTAAAGGGTATGATTATTACTCATGTATCTCTTCCATACTAATATTTTCTGTTAGACTCACTGATATTTCTATTTCATATGAACCATCTTCTTTGTTTGATGTTGTGGATTTTATCTTTGTTACTACATTTACAAATTTACATTTTGGCAGGTGCTTACCTTGGACTAACTGGAACGAGGATTTCTACGCCTTCTGATGCACTATTTGTTGGTTTTGGCACACACTATGTGCCATCTGGGGACTTGAGTTCACTGAAGGAAAGCCTTTTGGCACTTAACTTGTATGTTGTGAAACATCGTTACATCAAAATAGCTGCTGCATATCACATTATTGTTGCTAATAGTCAGTACAGATATTACATACAAAGCAATAACAATAACCTACTTTTGTAACTCACAGGAGCATTTGAACAGTCATCTTATAGAGGTCAAGAGACCAGTACATTTAGCATTTCTAGCGTAGTTTAGTGACATAAATGGCCTTGTAGTTGCACTTTCCAAACATGACAATAAACTACAAGTGATCGATAAATATAGTAGAACTATGTTCATTTGGTTATCATGCATGGTTTAGGCTGCTGCAGTGCTCATGAAAATCAATTGCTTTTGTTGTACATAGTTCCAAGGATCCACATGAGGACATCAAAGCACTTCTGGCGAAACACAGCAGTAACCCCGAATCGGAGGCTCAGTTGAAGTTGCTTCTTCCGCATATAATTTCGACTTTTGGGGCAAACAAGTCTGTCAGTGAGATTATTGACGAGCTGAAGAAGCATCAGCAGGGTAGTGACCCCAAAGGTAAATCAAATTGATTTAAGAAGTTAAGTGAAACTGCAGACACCTTTGAACGACTACATATCTCAGATCATTGTGCATGTGGGTTGGTTTGGTATGATCTCTCGTGTCTGACTTTATTTCTTTTCCTGTGCAGTTGTAGAATGGGCTAGTAATGCTCTTCAATGTCTTGGAAAATGCGCACCTTTTTCTCTTTGTTTAACACAAAAATACTTCTCCAAAGTTGCATCTGCACTTGGGAAAAACGACAATGACCTATCCAATGTGAGGCATTTCATCCCTCTAGCTTTCTTTTGTATAAGGGTTATGGAATGGAAATGGGAATCACCTTAATTTGAGGGTGGTTATGTAAATTACCCAAAGGCATCCTTAATTTCTATGACATCCTCTCTAAAGTAAACTATATACTCAACTTCTGTATTGTTCTCATCCAGCTTCGTGGTGTGATGAAAACTGAATATCGCATTGCATTAAGGTCTTCCTTGCGTGCTGATTTTGCTGAAGGTGTCCGTGCAGTGTTGGTTGACAAGGATCAGGTTCTTTCCCATCCCCAAGTGTTTTTACTTCATATATAATTTTATCTGCATCTATATCATAATTTTCAGTATTCATTAATCTTTTCAGTTGTAGAAAAGTATATAATAGTGGCATTGTTTTAATCTCTTTGCAGAAACCCAAGTGGAATCCATCAAACTTGGAGGGAGTTGATCAAAGTGAAGTGGAAGCTATTTTTGAACCATTGAGCTCTGAAATTGAAGAGTTGAAGGTCTGAGTTTGGGGTATAGATTCCTATCTTTCTGTTCTTTCCATAGAAATAAGATACTGTTGATGCAACTAGAAGGAACATACATCTTTGATAATAACTTATTGTTGCATAAGAAATGAAATTTGAGATATGGGGTGCTTGTATATGTTTTCTATTGATGACATTTCTCATGATATGCACATGTCATCATAATCAAATTCTCCTAAAACTATGTCTCTGTTGTAATTTAAATACGTAGCATACGGTTTGCCAGCAGTGTTTTTGGAGAGAATACACTAAAGAAAGCAAACTATTATGTAATATAATATTACTAATACAAATAGATTCATGTATGTGTAATTAATAAAGACATGACAAAAGAGTTGATCTTCTTTCTTGACC
>JAYMSW010001284.1:0-17156 GCA_036897725.1 Erodium texanum | reverse complement strand
TATTTGTAATTAACCTTTTTAATACGACAAATTACAGAAGCGCCGCAATGCGTTACACTAGTTATACTAATAACAATATTATAATATATGATAATGTAATATTTTTTAATAGTTAGACATTTTACATTCAAACATAATCTATCATTGGCAATGAGATCAAATATAAACTAATCATTGTTGGTGCCACTTGTCACGATGACTCAACTTTCACCATTTTTATTATTTTATTTATTCCCGCTTCATTTGAACTCCGATTCACTTTGTTCCAACGCCAATATTTTTCTTTTCTCGAGATCTACAAAACAAGACTAGTGAAACATATATTCTAAACCCTAAACATTAAACCCCAACTTTAAACCCTAAACATTAAACCCTAACTCCGTAATCCATACAACCTAAACCCCTAACCCTAAACCCGTAACACTAAACCCTAACCTCCTAACCATAAACCATAAACTTCTAACCCTAAACCCTAACTTTAAACCCTAAACCCCTAACCCTAAACTTTTTAAAAATATATGCTTACTGGTCTTGTTTTGTAGACCTCGAAAAAAGAAAAATATTGACGCTGTAACGAAGTGAAGAATTAGAGTTCAAATGAAGCGGAAATGGATAAAAAAAATAAAAATAATGAAAATTACATAATTATACCAAATTATGACAAGGAACAATATTGAAAAATTGAATGACTACCAGAAGTTTGTATTTTAACTTAAACCCATGTCATTTTCCTTTATGACAACTAAAATGAGGATTTCTTCAAAAATTTAGATAAGACGATCAATAATCATTGATATTCCTGAAAACCAATTACAATGACATCTAATAAAAATATGTAATCACTACATGGATTCAAATGTAGAAAGAATAAAAACTATGGCCAAACTCATTAAAGACAGGTTGGTTTAGAAACAATCATTGTCAGCAATTGATCAAGATTAAAATGTAGAAAGAATAAAAACCAATTGATCAAGATTTTCAATTTGGTCGCCTAAAATACTCGGCAACCTTTGCACATTACACCTTCAGTATCACTGTCAGCAACAAAACATGAATAAGAATGATCTTTACAAGAACCATAACAATAAGGTTAAAGAAGGAAAAATAAAAAGTAATCATCCTAGTAATTATCCTTTCAAGGAGGATAGATAAAAGAGAAACTAAATGTGATATGCACAAATGTTATTCACATCATCTCCGGGCGCTACAGCAAGGAACATGACATCATCATCAGTCTGCACGTTGAAATAAGAATGTAAAGCCTGAGTTTTCCCGAACCAGAGGTGGAGGATCAATGTCGGCCACTTCCACTTGTTGCGTTGATTTGGAGATGTCGTCCAAGGAGAAAGGAATGCTGCATTTTTGTATGTTAGTTCCATGTTATGGATGAAATGGGTCGAATACGTGTTAGAGTATGTTTAGGTTAAGCCTGTTGGGGCTCCAATTATGTAAGACCCATTGGAGTTTCTAGTATTACCTCGAGTCATCGTCCAATAAGAAGGAACTGCTCACGGCATTGTTGGAGTCCTCCGTCATCATGATTCTCATACTCGATATTACCTGCATCATTTAGACTTGGCATGAGCTTTTCTCAGAAAGGAATGATGACAAAAAAGTACCATGTATTATCAACTTTTTGCAGGTTGGTACCTTTATCTTCAAACTGTTGTGGGTCTGAATTTTATATTTCGTTGCAGTGTCAATTTATTCTAAAATGGCGATTTTGCACTTGAAATTTTCCATTAAAAAAACAAAACATAAATCCAGAATTTAATTAATTCAATTTGAGTAGTAGAATGAAACTATTGATTATGATAGTATAATTTGAGAATAAAAAAATGGTTTTTTATTTTTTAATTTAAATTTCCAAGGGTAAAATCGTTATTTTGGAATAAAACACGAAGTGCAACAAAAATATGAAAGTTCAAACCCACAACCCACAAGGATTTGAAGATAAAGGTACCAATCTGCAAAAAGTCGATAGTACATAGTCCTTGTTTTCCATTATCCTTAAAGGAAATGAAGCAAAACAAAATGGAAGAAGCTGATTCATGCATGTTTCAAGGCCTACAATGAGAAGATATGCATTCCGAAGATGGATGTTCATAGTTTCCAAATTCTCAAATACAGTTTTCATAAGATGACGAGTCGTTTACAACTTACATCAGCAGATACGCTGTGTGTGCCATACTTGTCGTCCCAGTACATTGTGCTGATCCTGTATAGTTGTTGAACGCTGAGAACCTGAGAGTACCAACACACATACTGTAAGGGAGATAGAGAGAGAGAGAGGTGAGGTTGGGATGGCTATGTGCTTACCGGACAAAGATCGGTTGTTATTTCTTTAAGCGTCTTTTTAGGTTTCTGATGGATGACCTGAATCGGCACAAAACATTAAGCTCGCTGAGCAAGAGCTTGGACAATAAAAACACAATGCGGGCAATATAAGATCGGATAAGTAAACAAACCAGGAAGCCAACTGCTTGTCTAATATGTCGTAGTTCATCCCAAGCCGATCCGGCAAACTGAAAGTAAATCATGAGTTAAGTTGATTTTCCCAAAAGACGGCTATTAAGAGAACTTGAAAAGATTACCAAAGCTTGCTTGTCTACCTAGTCAAGCACTTGAACTTGGGTATTTGGGACCTGGGTTCAAGTCCCAACAAATACCTCACTTCTTATTTCCCTTCCCAACTTCTGTTGGGCCTCTATCTAGCCCTTTGGGCCTCTCTCCATCCAGCCTTTGTTTGGCCTCTCTCAAAGTGGGGATCAAGAATTTAGTGCTCTTCTACATAAGGGAGCCCATTTCTTGCTTGGTAAATCAATCTTAAAAAGTTGTTCAGTGCTCCCTTACTTCTACATAAGCAAGGTCTTGAGCCCAAAATGCTTTGTTACACCTGATTTAGTCGATAAAAAAAAAAAACTTAAAAAGATTAGTTGGCATTACCTCTTCTGTGGTGTCATGGCACCACTGTTCCAACTCAGCCAAACCAGCCTTTAAGAACTCACCGTTGCTGAACGAGCAGCATTCACGCCGCAGGAGCAGGCTAACGATAAAACATTGGGATGTGTGTCATATAATGTAATCCAAGCAATTATGTTTTAATTAATAATTTGATGTATTGTAAACACTTACCTGTTGAACAACTGAACGTTGATAAATGAAAATATCTGAGAGAACACCTTTGATATCAGGAACTGTGGAACCTGTACAGTCATGATGTGAAGGGTAATGTTATTACAAATGTGAAAGTAATAATATTATGAGTAATTTTGTGTGTGGAACTTGCTCTTACATAATTGGCTTTCATCGTCTTTAAGTACTTATCCAGGCTTTTAACTATGTCCTGCCAGTGCGCGATTAAGGCTTGTTGAGCCACAGCATTAGCTTGAGAACGTCCCTTCACCAAAATAGCTCTAGATGCCCGAGGTGCCTACATCATAATCAATCAAAAATGAAAATACAAGCACACACAAATCAACGGAGAACAAAAAACCCTCTCACATAAAAGTAAAGAAGATAATAAGGATGCAACGAGGCGATGCATCACTTTCCTCAGCTTCCATATAATTGTTTGGGGGAATTGCTTTAAACTACCCTTTTGAATCGTCCACTTATGAAAAACTACCTTTTGACAAAATGTGAACCTTAAACTACCCTTTTGAACCACCCAATTACAGGAGGTAAAATGACTATAGCAGACACCATAAAGTGTGTTTCTTGACTACAATGAATCGTGAAAATAAACAAGAAGTTCAGATCAGAACTGTTTTCAAACAAAAGGGTAGAGTTTAAAGTTCACATTTTGTCAAAAGGTGGATGATTCAAAAGGGTTGTTTTAAGCAATTACCCCTAATTATTAGGTTCAAAGATGAAATAACTACCCAATTATTAGGGTAGTTAAAATGTTCGCAATATGATTTTATGTTAACCACCAGTCATTAACAATCGGTAAGAAATCCAGATAGAAAATACCTGGATGCATAATGCGAGCATCGGGGAAATCTCCTTTTTCAAATTATCTCTTATTATTCCATACATTTTCTCAAGAAAGGCAGTGAGTTGTTGTTTAAAGAGCAAAGCTGGATATTTGGCTTCAACTTGGCGCAACTCATCAATTCCACCAAGTACCCTACCATTAAGAAAAGAGAACCCAGCACTTTGGGGAGAAGCTCGAAGTCCCTACACAATAGAGGAGAAATAACTATCGTCAATATGGAAGGATGAGGTACATGTACAAAGGCATAATAAATAGGGTAAATTGCACACTACTACCTTTATGAATTTCCCACAAACACATAACCTCGTAGTAAATTTTCCACATACACATGACTATACTAATGAATTTTCACGTGTCACCATGGTACAAAATAGACGGAAACTATCAATTTTTTTTGTTTCTTTTCACCATCTGACTTATACATGACATTAATATTTTATAATGTCCCCAAACCATTCATTCTCATCCTTTAATCTTCCGGTTTCAATTTGATTCTGTTCTTGAAAACCTCCTTGAAGATTGAAATGGGAAGATTATAGGGTGAGAATGAGTAGTTCTAGGATATTATAAAATCCTAAAAGACATGTAAGGCACATGACGAAAAAATAGAAAATTGTGATGGTTTTCATCTACTTTGTACAATGGTAATACGTTCGAAACAGAAGTCATGTGCGTGGAAAACTTACTATGGGGTTATGTGTTTGTGGGCAATTCATAAAGGTAGGTGAATACAATTTACCCTAATAAGTAAAACAGGCTTTTCCTCTTACTTGAGACATCCTCCCAAACAGAGAAGTTGATGTTGACCGTCGCCGTTGTGGAGTAAATGTTGCAGCCCCACTTGCTTTTAGTGTTCGTTGAAGCAGTAATAGCAGTGTTGATGAATTAGAGAGCCAATAGGATAGTATATCAATATTATCTTGGACCTTGAGTGAAGAAGAATTATACAATATTAGTACACAAAATATCAAGATTTTTCAATCTTATCTCACCACATTAATTTGCCTTGTGTTCTTTTCTTGATGTCATGAAACAACAGAGCTTTAGAAGTACCTCTATCGCACTACCAATTGTTTGAATGATGCGGTCAAAGATAGTGGTTCTTTCAACCTCAAAAGACCTCCAGTGGATAAGGCATTTGTATATTAGGCAAGCAGCAATAGGCTTGCCAGCTGAGAATCCTAGATCTTGTGAAATACACTTCATCAACAGATCTTGGTTCTCCTGCATCAGGGAAGAAGATGAGCATATTATAGATAAAAAGGGAATACAAGAAGTTTAAATTCGATATGCAACATCATAAGCACATTAATTGTCTAAATAACTCTACCTGCTGCTTCTCATTAAGAGATTTTTGGGGCTTCTCCTCCGTCTTAGGTTCCTCTGAACTAGGTACAGAAAGAACTGAATCCTGTGACATTCAATGGGCTTAGATTTACAGTTACATCTTGTCCTGATCATGAAAATGAAATAATGAAAGCGGCATATTTCACTAACCTGCACTTTCCTTGATTCCCCATTCAAAATACTTCCATTCTCTGGAGTTCTCTGTATTTTTAGGAGAGCACTGATTTGAGAATGTATTTGCATTTATGATGGTAAGAGACAAAAGTCAAATATATCATAGGCCACTTGTATACCTGAATAATTGTTGATCTTTGTCTCGCAGATAACGCTTTACCAGTTGGTGATATGGCAAGTGCCTGCTGACGGAGTACTTGGTTCTCTGACTCCAAATTAGATATCTTCTCTTCAAGCCTATAACCATTACGAAAATATTACACAAACAATTCTCACTTTATGGTTTGTCAATTAACAAATGGTTGAAATCATGATTCTATGATCTGTAATTAGATGTAAACTTGGATACCACATGATTGATAAAAGAGCACTTTGGCAAGAGAAAAAGATCAAGGGTTTGACTTTGCTCATGGTTTCAGACCTTTCTGTTGAATCTCGGAGTTGATCCACTTTCCTAGTAAGTTCCTCATTGTTGGCCTGAGAAACAGCACAAGCTCTTCTCGCCTCGTCTGCAGATTGAGATTCTGATAGAAGCAAAGCCTGTAAAAGTAAATTTCAAGTGTTAATGCAATCCTTATAGCTTCACCTTATAACCCTTATTGCACACTCATTAACACCTGTAGCTAACTGATACGTCAACTAATTCTTCGGTAATCATGTAAATACTTCTTTTCGGTACATCACATGGTGGGTTGTATGGGAAATTTACATGGATTTTGAAATTATATACTGTCCGCCATATAATATATTCAATAAGACCTCCCACATTTGCATAACCTAAGTTCAACACCAGAAAGTATCACTTTTTCGGATTAGAAAAATATTAATTAAAAAGCATAAGCTTGCCTTGCATGCACACAGCCATACAATTGTTGCTTTTTTAGCAAGGAATAATTGATGTGCAAAACCAATATAATTAGCAAAGAAATCGTTTACCTTCAACCGTTCGATTTCAAGTGTCAACGAGTTGATTTTCTCAGTATCTTGAACTATAACAGGAGTTTCTTTAATGACTGGAGGTGCTTCTTCAATTGCTTTTCTAGCTGCTTCTCGTTCTTTGATAAGCAATGCATTAGTTTCTTCCATTTGTAACTGCATTACATGCATTGCATCCTTCAACTTAGCAAATTCCTGGGCTTTTGCTTCTTCGAGGTCAGTCTTCATTCCAGAGTGAAAAAAAAAGATGTCATAAACAGACCCCATTGCCACTTGGCAGCATCTAAAACTATATGCCAACCATTTAAATAATATACAGGTACATTACAAACACATTACCCTTAGTCGCTTTTCAAGTTGCAAACGCCAGGTTAGTTCCTCCACACGCTTTTCTAATTTATCTTTTGCTTCTTTAAGAGCCCCTGTTTCTCTTGCGGCCTTGTTAAATTGGTTCAAAAGAAAATTTAGCTGTGTATGTAGTATTGAAAGGTATATCAAGTTAGGAAGCATTAAAACAACAAAATGTTACCATTTTGAGTGATCTGAGCTCTTTTCTAGCAACTCTACATCTCCAGGCACACTGTGTAATGATTATTGCCTTCAGAAGACTCTGATAGTAAGAATAAGCTCGGTGACCACGCCAGTGAGCCTACAAAGAACCAACAGAAGGTTCCATAACTACATGGTTACACTGAAAGCTAATATTGCATATTAATGTATGATACGTTCCACATATGCTTTTTAGAACTATTATAGTAAAAATAATTGAAATGATATAAACCAGGTAACACGGAATATACCTGAATGATTATGGAAGCTTTAGTTTGTTTCCTAAATCTAAATTCATTACAAGCAATCATTGCCCGTAAGCCTGTCTGCAATTTGATTGCCGATGATCTTATTGTCAGATAAGACTTTCTGGCAATGTAGTAGCGATAGTTCTTCTGGATCTTCAGAGCTGCTGCTTCTTGCCTCAACTGCTCATACAGTTTGCAGGCTACTTGAGCTGCATAAGAAATGGAGTGCATTACAATTAATTTCGAGACAGCTCTCATAATGATTCCTCCTACCGAAACCAAACAAAACTTTGCCTTCAAAAGTTAATTCTACTATATAGAGTTTTACATAAATAAAAAGTATGAACACAGTTCAATAACTTTATACGATAGACAGGGACCATACATCACAATTCACAATTATTTTCCTATAACCATGTCAGAACTCCAGTGTTGAATCTCTAAATTTAAAAAGTACGCACCATTCTCATCTAACTACCTAATTCCGTCAACTTTTGGGTATGAAATGACAAAAATACCCCAATGTAATAATAATAATATTAAAGGGCATTCTTGTCATTCCTCACCCAAAAGTTGACGAAATTGGGGTAAATTGAAACTAAAAAACTTTTTAAACTTAGGGATAGTTGATTGAGAAAAGGTGCATACTTAACGGTAACTGAAGTGAGATTATCTCTTACTAAAATGGCGTGCATTGCCCCATAAAGTCATGCACTTAAGGCTTACACAGCAATGTCTTTCACTTGACAATAAGCTCTTATTACATGGGGTACAGTAAAATCAAAAAGCACAAAGTTGGATTAGGAAGATAACTTTACAAAGAAGAAAAGGACAGACATACCTCGCCAATAAGATTGCAACTTAATAGCAGCTTCACGCAATGAGGCGAACTCCTTGCAAGCGATATAAGTACGGATCTGCCTTTGAATGGTTCTTGCTGCATTCCCAAGGACCTCTGCTCTCCTGGCATCTAACTCAGCCATCTGACCTGCTCTCAAGAAAATCTTAGTTTTGCCAACCTGAAAAAGATGGACAAATTGTTATATATGTAAGGAATCACAAACCCATACACATTAAATATGAAATCACTGAAGCAAAAGTAAGTTACCTGGTAACCTTTTAGGCCCATTTTATCTAAGATCATTTCACATGCAACCTTGTCATCATAGCTGAAAAGAAATGCAGAAACCATGCAAAGTAACATTTAATGTCTATCTAAGATAAGTTTAAATGATCTGTGAAGCTTCATCTCCATGACAAAACTTGAAGCGGTTGCTGGGAAGGATGGGGTTTACCTTCCCTCCAGAACTTCTGGAGCAAGAACACCAAAACGAAGGAGAAACTCATAGAAGGTACGTCTGGTAGGATATCCAGCACAACTTATCCTAATTGCCTCAAGAACACCCTGACAAAGAGAGGGCATGTAAGTTTAGCTTTATGAAGTTCCAAGACTGAACAAAAGTAATTAAAATACATTTCTTTGGAAGCATAATATACTCACCCCACAACGTAGTTGTTGAATGACATTGGAATTCTCAAATATAGCTGGTTTCAAGACATTGTTAGGCTTCACACATCTAATGTAGTGAGGTTCTGTTGCACTCAATGTCTCCATAAGTGACTGAAGTTGTTGCTGTAATTACAAAGTAAAACTGTTAAATCCTTCCTTAAAATAAATCAAGACTTTCCACTTATGTGAACCAATAATAATAAAAAATATATGTATCCATAGGCTCATGTAGCAACTTCCAAAAAGAAGGTACTTAAAGGTTCATCTCTTAGCATGCAATAAGAAACATGATAATGAACCAACTTGACAAATTTAATTCATGCCATTAGGCATGTAAATTGGTTTATAGTAGAATGCCCATCAGCACCAAAATGTCAGGCAAGTAGATAAAATGGGCTGGTTTGGAAAGATACAGCAAAGTTGTGCTCTGAGTTCCCACACCATCACTTACCTTGAAGCGAGTTCCTATGGAAGAAAATTTGGATGATTTAGATGATTCTTCTCCAAGTGGGGGTAAAAGACCAACCATGAAGGGACACTTCGAACCAGTCAACAAAGCTTGATGTTCAGCAACCACATAATCTTTGTTTTTATCCAGAAACAAATCAGCTTGATACATTACCTGACAAAAGGGTAAAGATTTCAGAATACTGTATGACTAAAGAGCCTCCCAGACTTAGAAGGAAAATGATAATACGAGGTGAAACCATTATAATTACCTCCCCTGCATAGTGTAATATCGCAAAATCGGTACGAGAGAGCTTTGGTTTCATAAATCGCTTATGATTCTTAAACGTCTGGTACAACTTTTGTGCAAATGTTTCATGAGTAGACTTTGGGAACATGCTGCATTAAATTATCAGAGGCATTTCAATAATGAAATGTGAATGGTCAGAGAAATGGATGCATTGGAACACAATAAATTTAGCAACTTCTAAAACAGCAATAAATAAAAACAGCATACCAGGCTTCATCGAGCAACGCAACAATTCCTCCAGGTTTCTACATTGATATGAATTGAAAAATCAAAGTGTGTTTTAAGAAGAATATTTTGAGTTGAATGTGGAATATAAAACAAGCCTATGAACCCAACTGCTGGAACATTATGCTATAGATGAAGTGCAGAACATGGAAACAGCTAAAAACCTTTTCAATTAGGTCCAGCACATCTTGGTTATCAACAAATTCTATGTAACTCCAATCTATTTGCTCTTTGGTATACTCTTCCTGCTCTGTCTTAAAGACATGCTGCAAAGTACAACTATATCAGTACCAAAATCTATATCAAAAGAAAAGCCAGACAAATCACATAAGGTACACAAAACAAACCTGATTGAAATGTTGTTGTAGCTTTTCATTAGTGAAATTGATGCAGAACTGCTCAAAACTGTTTTAAAAGAACACACATGAAATCAGAACCAATAACTTCTCCATTCTTGAACTTTTTCAGAATGCAAGAGATATAACACCTAAAATTAGGATGCTAACATTACAAGACAAGTGTGGCCTTTACAAGGAAACAAACTGAAAGGTGGCAGTTTGGTAACTTAACAGTTTACACTAGCAATACCAATAATACCTTACCTACAGACTAAAGCAAGAAAGTTGGATTTGTTAATTGCTTACCTGTTATTCTTAAAACTTTCAAAACCATAGATATCAAGAACACCAATCAGTGACTTTGAGCTAGGATCCTGCCCAATCGAAATATTAATTTTGTCCACAAGCCTGTACATGGCACAAGTAGAATACATTAAAACGCAGAAAAAAAAAAAAACAAGAAGACCAGTCAGAGTCTGGCATACAGGAAAAGGAAAATTTTCATACGATCAATACCAATCAAATAAGCGAGAATATAACGTCTTGGCTAGAGCATCCCTGCTACCAACAGCATTAACAGGGTCGAGTGTTCTTGTAATTACTTCCTCAGGTGTCACCATTACTCGTTTAATTAGAGCATCTTCCAAGCTCTGGGCGTCACATCTGACCAGAGATTTTGCTCAGTAGTTAAGGCATGGATCCAATGTTAAGTATTGGAACAAGATGCAACAACATGAGGCAAGCACTAAAAGAGAAAAATAAATGTACCTGAGGAGTTCAGCTGTTGTATTAAGATGAAACCTTGACTTCTCGTCCTTGATGACTGAGGAATCAATCTCCTCCCCTTTGGAAAAATTAATATTACCAAGATGAAGAATTGCAGCTATGACTCTAAAAATTGCCTCCTGAAAAGGATTGTATAAAACATGAAATCAAAATGAACCATTATATATACTACATATAAATCAACGATAATAATATTGACCTGCTCTTCTTCACTGATCCCAACCACATCCATTGCCCTTTTGGTTGCAAGATACTCATGTGCATCATTTACACCATCCAACTCATAACAACTTGATTGATTCAAATAGTGGAAAGATTTGGGGCTCCCCAGCTTATATCTCTCAATATCCTACAAATGTAGGGTAAAAATTTGAATCGCCAATATTTGCAGACTTAATGACTTCTAACAGAAAGAGGTTATTGCTGATAAAAAAAAACTTCTGGCAGAAACAGCAACTAAAGTATCACAAACTTATGAGCAGAAATGTGTAAAATTACCTCAGGTGGTGCAGCACAGAGAAGGTAAAAGCAATGGTAATTTCTTTCTGGGTCAGAAATTTGGCAAACACGAGACCTCTCAAGTAGGTAAGTCCTAATAGCTGCTCCAGATATCCTTCCATGCTTGTCAAATTGGATCTCAACAAATTTACCAAAACGACTGCACCAAAGGAAGCAATTTAAGAACATCAAGTAGAAGATACATAAAGACATTCAATGATTGAAACAATAACTGAGGTACACTGGGAACAACAAAATTAAGTAAATTTAACTAATAACATAAAACATGTTTGGACTTTATTTACTGGCAAAACAACAAACTTTTATTTAAAGAAAGCAAGTACCAAATGTTTCAACATTGAAGTACTGTGAGAAGCTATTACACACCTTGAATTATTGTTCCTGACTGTTTTGGCATTGCCAAATGCTTCAAGAACTGGATTGGACTGTAACATTAAAAAAAATCAGTAAGGCCACGTATACAATACACTTCATTCCCAATAAAGTAAAAATACTGGATGAAATTTGGGAAAATACACAAATTAAAAATTAAGGATAAGCTCATCTTACTTCAAGAACTTGCTGTTCGACTGTTCTTCCTTCCACTACAGTTCGGCCACCCAAGTATGCAAGGTATCTCATGATCATCTTGGTTGTCTCAGTTTTACCGGCACCACTTTCTCCACTAACCAGAATTGAATTGCTTTTTCCTTCATTAATCATTTCCCTAATGTATAATGGCACAGCCGCACAGTGAATATATAAGAAGACCATTATGCTTTAGGCAGAAGAGTTACCAATGGGAAGTTAATAATACCTGTATGCAGAATCTGCTACTGCAAAAACATGAGGACTCAGCTCTCCCAGAGCAGCGCCCTTATATTGTTCCATCATATGGGTGTCATAAAGATGAGGCAATCTTTGAAATGGATTCACTGCTATAAGTATACTGCCAGTGTATGTCTACAAGAGTAGCAACTTAATGGCATGAGATTAATTATAAAACAAAACCTTCTAATGTGATACTTTCTCAAGTGCCATAAAATGGTTAGAAGTGATTTAACTCACATAGATTTCATTGAGTTCATATCGAGTGGCCAGATTTTGCAGAACTCCAGGTTCATGCAGATATGAAAGTTTTGTCATGTCATCCACACCCCCAGGTGGTGCTTCAGTATCCTTTGGGAAAACTTTTGATATATCTGTGACAACCTGCAAAAGGCATACAGTATGTCATAACCAAAGACTGGGATTTTGTCATGTGGTTTTGGAAACTAAGACTCTTACACAATTACGTTACAGAATATCAATATGCCAATTTGATTAAGACCTATACGTCAGTTTGATTACACTAGTAAGCTGACTAAGTAATTTTGCCATGGGTAATTGAATCCCTAATCAGAGCTACTCGCAATAAATTGAAAATTAAGAAACCACAGAAAAATGGTCACTTACTGACTTTCCATTCGTGAGTTTGACATGAACCTCATGGCCATTGATACGACTGACTTCTCCATCAATCCATGCCAGAACGGGATCTTCAACCCATACATGAGAGCCTACAATTATGTTAACTGGTGCTGCCTGTACAAACAAGAACATGCACCAAACATCAAGCTTATAAAAACAAAATTATTCCGGTTCTGCTAAAGATGAAAAGAAAGTGAAAACTACAGTCTTCCATAGAGCTTGAAACACAAATATCAGCGTCAAACTTAAGTAAGAAATGAAGCAGAAAAACAAAACTGACAAGGAGCTTTCTATTTATCATCGCTTGTTAGGACAATGATTTATTTGTTGAAGCCTTCGACTTTGAGTAAGTATATAGGCGAAAACAGCAAGAAGTGACTAAAGTCAAATACCTCATCCTTGACATCCTTTTTAGGAATAAGGAACCATCTGTCAACATACTAAACCTCCTCCCAGAGGATCCGCCTCAACAATAACATTTTCTTTGAAACATTGCCCTGACGCTATGAACCCAGCACTGGCATTTATTTAAGCATTCAGCAAGGGTACAAACTATTTATCTGGTTTAGCACACAACTTATCCCATATCGCCTCCAACCGATGCAACTTATCCACCATATATTTACAGTTGAATGGTGAAATAATTTACATTTCACACCCAAATAATCCAGCACAAGCCTCAATAAAATAACCACTCAACCAAAACCTCAACCTCAACAGACATTTTCAATTTATGCCATTTCAATTCCACATTTCTGTTCAGTTGTCTCCATGAAATCAAATGTATCTGTCCCAAAACCAAGTCAGGCAAATAAAACCATGCCCAGTTCCTCAAAAAAAAAAAACACAAAAACTCAAATCTCACAATAAACACAAATCAACCATTTCTTATTCACTGATCTTCATAACCATAAGCAACAAAAACCCACCAAACAAATATGCATAAATTAAAGCAAACGACAAATACAGCAGAGATATAGCTAAAAATAGACCAGATGGATTGAGCTGCCTTGTATTTACCATTGATAATACCGAATACGACCTCGCTCCCTCAACTCATCCAAAGCAGCAACAAAAACCCAGAAATAAACCAGTACCCAAACACCCAATCTCCAGATTTGAACTCCACAAAGCTCCAAAAATCTTCTTCTTCCTTCTTCAAATGAGAATATGCGACCCAATCTCTCTCTAGAACTCGGTTCCGTTCCGTTGCTCGAGCTAGTTTCTCTCTCTACAACTTTGGTTCGTTTCTCTCTCTAGAAATTTGAGTTGGTTCTTCTGCTGCTTCTCTTTGTTAAGCTCTGAGCGTTTTGTTTCTGCTTGTCTCTGCGACGCTTAAAAATAGACGCCATTGAAGCGTGTCATTGTTGTGACTAATTATAATTAATCAAACCAGCAATTTTCAAATTAGGGGTTCAATTAGCACATTGGAATTTGGACCTTTACTTTAGCTTAATCACGAAAATGCCATTTGTTTCCTCTTTTTTTGTGTATGGTAAGGATAAAGTGCATTTTCAATTTTTTTTCAAACATATTTTTTTGAGATTAGGTTTCCAAAAAAAAAATAAACAATTCAAATTTCACAGATTCATCCAAAGAAAATGGTCAGATTTAATATTTTTCTCGTGTGTAAATATATTTAAATGCTGTAAAAATAATACATTTGAGTATAATACAAGATATCCAAAATATAGTATTTTCAGGTTCGTTGGTTCCTGTCTGAGTGGAAGTTTCAGGTATTCACGTAGCTTTTCAATGGACACAATCAAGGATTGAACACATATTCAAATACGATTGAATTGTCAAACGGTGATAAATTTGATTTGTAAATAATGATGCTTCCAACCTTCTTTCAGAGTTGTAATTTAGTATTGCATTTTTCTTCTTTCTAAACTAGATAATGTTACTCTTTTTTTTGGTGAAACATTTAGTGAACAAAATCTCTCATTGAATTGTAAAAAAAACTAGTTTCCGACAAGTTCATAGTTGGTCTAGTAATGTCTTACCAGTTGTCTCTATTATATATTAATTGTTGATTTATAATTTACCAAATATGTTTATTCTAAAAGAAAATATACTCACCAAACTTTATAAATTTTAATGTGCCTTTTTCAAAAATAAATTTTAATGTGCCAAAAAGTATATTACATAGTTATCTGAAATATATATCTTTGTATAAATTGATCATTAATGTTTAGTAGATTAGTTCATAAGAACATGTATATTTTCACACAAAATAAATAACATATATATGTATAATACCAATTTTTAATTATTTAGATCGATTTGGCTGTTTATAAACGAAAAGTTTTTATCATTTTAGTTTATTTTAATTGATAGGTTTTCTCGATTTTTTCGATTTTCTACATTTTGTGCTCACTTGGTGGTATTTATTTCAGAACATGTAAAACAAAAATTGAAGTAGATGGCACATGAGCAACTTTATGCCAAATTCGAGGTCAAATCTGTAATTACATAACTTTAGAGATCCTTTCACGACAAGACAATCATTGCTGGCTTCGCAAACTTAATTTTTTAGTTTCAAAATCAAGTCGAAAAATAACAATTGGACGAAACTATGATTACGTGTGTTACATCCCGCACGTGCCGAAACAACATGTTTGGTACACATAATAGATTCGTTATCCAATAACCGGACATTGTGAAATTACTGTATAACCCCACACCACTTCGGTGGTGCACTCCAGGACAAGGGGGTATTTTTATATTTTCGCTGTAAACGGTTGGATGTAGGGTCTGTTTGGATGAGCGAAGCTATATCCGACATTGATGTCAAATTAAGGGGACGGTCAATATTTGGTTCACTTGGTCAAATTCAAATTTTAATATAACGGCACGCAATGAATAGAGCCGTGAAAAAATGTCAACGGTTTTGTCAAGTTTTTATCTATGTTTTTTTTAGCAAAAGTAATTTGATATTATATGTTTGAAAATATAATATATTTAAGGGTAGATCACACTTATATACCCAATCTTATATCCGGATACTCCAACTTATGATTATATCCTAACGAGTCTCTAACTTTTGAAATGCTATAATTGATGTTAATTAGTTTTTTTAAATGACGAAAACTTCCACTCTTTAACGTGTTCCTCATGTTCTTGATGTGTTGTATTTCGTGTATTTGTGTCGTAGTTTTAATGAAAGCAGAGTTCACATATACTTTGACGTTTCGTGCTAGGGTTATAATAATGGTCAAGAGTATGAAACATAACACTATAAGTCAGTTTTTTTCTATCCGGGTGATAAATAGTTATAAATTAATAGTTAGCTTTCACATTTGCATTTCTTTGGAGTTTATAGGTTGCTTCAATGGTCAAGCAGACTGAAATATAAAATTATAAATCAGTTTGACTGTTGTATTTCGTGTATCTGTGTTTTAGTTTCAATAGCAGAGTTCAATTATACGAAAATTGAAAGTACATAATCTGCCGAAGACTTACACATATTGAAAATCGTGGGTTTGGCGATATAACCGAATAACACAAAGCAAAATATATAGAATTACATGTCAAACGATTCATCGGAATCATCAGACATTTCATCATCGCCATAATAGCTAGGGGAAGGATAGACAATAGTTTATTCCATGACATGTTTGTCTTCAACGGGAGCCTCTCTTTCGTCTTCACTGGGGCCTGTATTTCGGGACTACTAAGGGGTTGTTTCTGTTCTTCATTGGGAGGTGGCAGATCCTCTTCAGCTGGAGGCGATGGAGGAGGAAATGACTCATGCCCATAGTACTCAAGGTAATTGTCACGAGAAGGAGATGAGTAAGGAGGGGGAGACCATTTGTACCAACTATCACTTGCTCCCGATAATGAATCAGGGAACATGAAGCTGTCATCCTACTATGGCGACGAAGGGTTAGACATGATTTGGGAAGCAGAAACGGATGTAGTAGAAGAATGGGTGGGTGAGAGTTGAGTGTGAAATAAAGATTAGAAGAGGATGATATTTATAAAACCCCAAAACACTACAGCATGTAGCAAACATGATGAAGAAGAAAAACAAATAATTAAATATTATTTTAAATTTGAAATAAGGAGGGGAAATAATTTTTTTATATTTGAATTGAGGAGGAAAAAATATATTTTAAGCATCATATTTTTTTTAAAAGAAATATATATATTTTTAAAATGTTCAAGATGTCAATGCTAAGGTCGGCAACCCGATATCCTCGCCATAACGAAAGCGTTGATGCTAGTGACACCTTAACCCCCAAACAGTCCAACCTGTATCAGAGCATCCACAGTGACGGGTTCCCCCGATTGAATCCGTCGCACGTTACGTCCA
>JAYMSW010001283.1:0-17157 GCA_036897725.1 Erodium texanum | reverse complement strand
CGGCCCGTGTAGATTGTTCGGAAAAATTCGGATGGCGAAAGAGAACGAAAATGATTCTATGAAATAGAAGCCTCCCGTTAGCAAACTTCAAGAGATCATGAACAGCGATTCCATCGGTACTGTGTCCAGATCCCCAAAAATATCTTTAATTTCTGTTTTTATCGTTGTTAATTGTGTTTCTGGCTGCTGGGTTTTTATTTCTGGGCTCAGATGGATGTGAAAATGTTATGCTTTTATCATTGTTAATTATGTTCTTTGTGTCATAATAAAATCATAGAAAATGAATGTGCCCAAGTGAAGCAAGATCATTTGGTGTGCTGGTCTGAACTGAAAATCACAAGATCCAGAGAAATTTTATGCTTGTTCCATTGTGGATTAAAGGAGGCTGTGCTAGTATGTACATACAATATTTGACTTTTTGGTTAACTAGAACTTTACACTTGTACTGCTCAACTAGGATATTAGTAGATTACTGTGTCTACTTCATATTCTCGCCAATATTTTTGAATTTCGATGCAACATAAATATGGTATGGTATAGTGTATCAAACTTAAGGCAAAAGGCATGTACTGATCTTGTTATTGAACTACTTCTAGTAGATTGGTACATCAGTAACTGATTTTGTTGAGGATGATATAAAATGTTTACAGCATTGTCAAATACTCTGGTTAAAGGTAAGTGTTCTCTTTCATTGACAATTAAGGCTTAGGGTAATAAGGAACTCGTTCAAGGATATTGGTGGTCGTTCAGGCATAATTCACTTATTCAAAAGGAAATGGACTTTTAATTTGGAACATCCAATTTAGGGAAGTAAGGACACCTATTTTGGAACGGAGGGGCTATGAGAGCTGTTTTTATTTTGCTCTTAGACTGGCTGAATTTTATGTATCTACTCAGCATCATCTCAATCAAATGGTATTTTAGAAGTTTTGTACACTGAGGTGTTCAATGTTCTCTTAGGATCCTTGTTTTATTTTCTGCTCCATTTATTTCGAGAGGAATTGGGTCAATCATGCTTTGGGGACTCGTATGCTGGGACTTGACTTGACTTCCCAAATGTGCCCATTTTGAATATATGTACTATGATTCTTATTCTTATCAGGTGGGTGGGAAAAGAGCTGGGAGCAAAAGGTAACCCCTTGGGATTTGGGTCAACCTACACCTATTATTCTACATCTTCACCAAACAGGAGACCTTCCCAAAGGCAGAGCTTTGGTCCCTGGATGTGGCTCTGTAAGTGATAATACACAATATCATGAACCTTCACTCTCCTTTGTCTTGGAATTTACTGTCCACTTGCAACCGGTGAAAACACTATATTCTTAACACCTCTTTAATGGTAAAAAAAAATGCCCTTGAAATATTGCAGGGTTATGATGTGGTAGCCATAGCATCCCCTGAACGCTATGTTGTTGGATTGGACATATCAGACCTTGCAATCAAGAAAGCAAAAGAGGTGAGAGCACTTCTAGCTCATTTCACTTTTGCAAGGCTTCAAGTCTCAAGAAAAACTTGTGAAAATTTTCTGCTTCCTTTGATCAAACTCATATTAACATAATTATATGGGCAATTCGGTGTGTTAAGAAATGTTGATTGTATCCATAGATCTGATTCACACTGTAAAATGAATATTTTTTTTTGTCAAGATTTCAATTTTTTTTCATTTTGATGTCAAGGCAGTTGTCGTCTTCATTGCCAAATGCAAATCACTGCACCTTCTTAAAGGACGACTTCTTTACTTGGAACCCAACTGAGCTCTTTGATCTCATTGTAGATTATACGTAAGTTGACATGAATGTGGGTTTGTATCTCTCTTGAAAAATCTTCAGACAATCATATTTTAATGCAAATGTGCAGATTCTTTTGTGCCATTGAACCTCAGTTGAGATCAGCATGGGCTCAGAGAATCGGTGATTTGTTAAAACCAGATGGAGAGCTCATAACTCTAATATTTCCAGTAACAATACTTGCTCCAATTCTTTTTGGTTCAGCTAGTTATTATATATAAAATCCCACACTCGACTCATTACACTTATTGGTTGTATTCGAAGCATTTGTACATCTTTCTCAACTGTTAATTCATATTTATTCTAATAGTTTGTGATGCTTGGAAACTAAATATACTTGGTGACAGATCGGTGATCATGTTGGTGGGCCTCCTTATAAAGTATCAGTTTCTGAGTAATTCTCGTCCTTCCCTTGTTCCATTCTTTGGGCTCTCCAACATACGTTGTTTCTTCTTGTTGACAGTTTGCAAACTTCATGCAGTTACGAAGAAGTTCTGCATCTATTAGGCTTCAAAGCTACAATTATTATCGATAATGAATTGGCCATTGGAGCTCGCAAGGTATGTAAAGAATGGTATATATCAATCAACTTGGTCTATTGTTAAGTCACTGTCTCCTGGAAATGACTCCTCTGGTTTCTCCAGGGAAGAGAGAAGCTTGGAAGGTGGAAGAGATCTGTAGGCCAATCCTTATTGTGAAATTGACACACTCATACTCATTGCTACTATTGATTTGTTATCCAATAAGGGTCATACGGAATTTAACATTTTTCTATTAGAGGATTGTAGAAACTAGTACAAACTTGTTGCAAGGATTAATCAATGGAAAGCAAGATTGGTTTTCTCATTAATGGATCTCACAAATAATAGCATCTGAATTACTACAATTCTACTTCCTTTTCTTGTATTATGAATAAACCAATAACCCCTGTTGTCTCAAATTCAAGAGCAGCAAATTGACCGCTTGAGCCATTTTACATCTGGAAAGAAAAAGATAAGCAAACCAGTCTGTCTCGATTGCTTCTTGTAATTTACAGAAAGAATAAGCAGAGCAACTATCTTTCTCTCTCTGGTAGTATTGAACATATATGATCTGAAAGTGCTAGTCCAAGTAGAAGAGAGTTACAATCTTGCGGAGATTCTTGGCCTCTTGGCATGTTTCCATGAGCAGCTTGCTATCATGGAAGGCAAAGCATATGACTTGCTGAACATGTGATATGATGTCCATGTTGCAGAGCCTGTATTAACAACATAAAGTCAACTAATCAGATATTGATGTTAGCAGATGATGCAGCAATTCCAGATTCTTTTTGCAAATACCGAAAGATACATACTAATTTTATTTCCTTGCCTCAATTATACCAACTGTTAAGTCCCACATCAAATATAACACATACATGGCAGTTTAGCATCAATTTTGAGCATTTAAAATTATACCAATTAAAGGCTTTATTGCAAAGTGTAAAAATAAAGCAACTACTATATATTTCTTTCAATAGAAAAAATTACTAACGTTTCTCTCTTGAATACTTGACAAAATTTAAATAGTTTCAATATCATTCTCTTCTTTCCTATGACTCATCTTCTCCACTCCAGTACAAATTCAAACCCAATCCCACCACCCTTTTAAAGTTTTAAGGAAAATACATTTACCTAGGAGGTGAATTCTTCTCATACAGCTATCTTAGACAAAAAAAGAGAGAATTATTTTACTTAGTTTTGAGTAGAGTACAACTTGGATCCAATAACCAAGAATTCCACATCTGTACTATAATAAATAATTACCTTTTACAAATTATATGTATATGTGGTCTTCGTCTTCTTTGTATGCATAAACAAAACATGGCACCAAGGTGAAGACGCAGAGAAATTATGGATGTAGAGCCACATAGGGTGGATCGAGGCAAAGTTATACAAGGTAACTTCAATAGAGCTAAAAGAAGAGGAAAATTAGCATTTTCAGTTTCTTTTTAACACTGAGATTTGGGCCTTAATCTGTAGCCCTTGTTTGATATTACATCAGCTACTTTTATAATATCAGATATTTAGACACTAAATTCAATGGTGGTGTGTTTAGGAAGGCTCTAGCATATTAAGGCTGCTTAATGACCGTGCGCGCACACACACACACACATACCTCGAGGTAGGTAAATGGATCCAACTAACCTGCTGGCTTCTATGAGAGGTAAATGATCATTGTGAGGCTTCTCAATCACATTCTTCACCTGTAAGATCAAAGTAAATATCAAACAGTCAATAAATAACCACATATGATAGTAGTAAAAATAACCTTTCATGTCGAAACTTATTTTTGAATTATTTAATACTGAACTACAGGTAACGGTTCGAGCTCCCATACTAAATAGGTCAGTTGAGTTTGGCTTTGATTGTGTCAGTACCTTGTTTTTATTTTGAGAAACACGTGATTTCAATATTTAAAATTCCCCTTCACGTGGTCAGCACAAATTGAAAAGATGAAAGAAATTATGTCCTTAGGTTAAGTTTCTTTTCATAGTCCAGAGAAGCTCAACTCAAATATAAAATAAATCATATGCTCCTACCCTATAGTGAGAAGGATGGGAAAAAGCATTCCTTTACCCAGGCAACGGAATCAGGCATCCTTTTGTAAATGGATGAACATATATGGATAGGAAATGTGCCAACAAGATTTGGATCCTATAGTCTTACTAGGTTCTTGTTGTCTTTCTATAATAAGCATGATCCGTAAAATCTCCTTTCCCCAACAACAGCTTATCATAGTGTAGCTTAACTCTTTCTACCGCTGTGATGCTGCTTGATGTTTTTGCTCAATAGGAATAGGAAGTATAAGAAACCTCATATTCCAGGAATTATACTTAAAAGGCATGGAACCTTGATTTCGGGGAGACATCCCCAAGGACCGAAGAAGCCTTCTCTTTTTGTTTATTTGTTTGTGACAACTGACATACAAGTAGGGTTCCAAAGCTCATGCCTAACCTGCTCAGTTCCATCTTAATTTTATTTATATTGGGTTACAAGGCTCCCATGAAAAAGATCATCCTTACTAGTTTGCTTCATTTTTCCCCTTGTACGCATCTTTGTTCCTTTCTCTCAGACTCTAAATGTTAAAGAGTTATGATAAATCCTAAAAGCCATATATAGCCAAACTACAAACTGAGCATACCCATGATACATAATTCTAACACACCTAAATTTACATTAAGAAACATTACACCTGAAAGCATGACATTACATATGTAGAGCACTTCCACATAGACAAACAAGTTTTTGGTATAATTTATTTCTGTGATTGGCAGAATTGAAGTTTTGGTATTACCTTCAGGCAGTGAACAACTTATGCACTGATAAAAAAAGACTAATCAAATAATTGGCATACACGACAGTTGTCATTGGCAAAGAATTGGCTTGGGAATGAAAACATTTCTCAGAATCAGTGAGAATGATGTATTGTGTAACCAAGAGGAAATGCCTTGGGAAATTTATTTGCCATGACTCAATTGTGTTTGGTTTATCACCCACATTAGTAACCAATATACCCATCCACCAAAAGACAATTAAGGTCCTGAGGAGGGTTGAAAGTCAATGAAATGAGGGACAAGAAGATGATGACAATATCAACTTGGGCAATGCGCCTCCTTTTTTCTTTCAAGCCAAAGTAGTACAGGCCGGCCTTCACATTAGAATGGAGTTTCACACCTCTATTTTTACCACATGAACATGGGAAAGTTGGCTTCTCATATATTCTCCTCCTAATCCCAGTATAAACCAAAGAAAATAAAGCAACAAGGCATTTGATACCTTGATAGTACGAGGAAAGAAAAACTTGAGAAAGGTAATGGAAGCAAGACTTGAATACATGGAACACAAAATTAAATATGGTGTTAAGCAAACTCTTACTTTTGACAACAATTCTTGACTTTCAGGAGGCTGCTTTTTCAAGCTCTGCGGCAAGATTACAGTTAGAAGCTCTGGTCTTTCTGCTCTTAAAGCACCTCTAATGACAGCTGCGTTAGTCCCTGATGCCCCTGATGTATAGATATGGTTTTTCTGGAGGCAAATTTGTGGATGATTAACTTTTCAAGAACATGAAATTTTCAGGCATGCATTTATTAACATTAACATGGTTATGTGAGCATGGTGGGGTCTCAATCCATGCCAATATTTGATATGGTCAAAATGCCATGATCCAAAAATGCCAATTTATGTACTAGACTGGAGTTATAGAATCACACAGTTATAACCATGGCATAACTTAGAATCTCGATAAGTTCTTGATGCATGAATCCCATATTCCGTGTTCCAAAAAAGCCAATCGCTCTAGGCCCTTGCTGTTGAATGGCTAACAACTCCTGCAAAGGATATAAATATAACATAATGTCAAACAAGAAAAGGAAAGAATAAAAGTTTAACGGTGAGATAGCATGCTTGCAAGTAAGAACTGAGAGATGAAATGGAGAAAAAACACAAGTATTGGCCTGATAATATTTAAAAAACAACAGTAACAAGTAACAGGCTAGTTTTCTAACTGTCAAAGGCAACCACCATTCGAATCAGATACTGTCTCTCTAAGTTCATCATCGCAATGCAAGTATTTTGTGTTTAACACTGCATGCAAGTGTCTGCCCATAAGTACATATAAAATTGCTCAATCATCAAAGCCATGATAGAATCACGGTGCAGGCATAGAATGCCAAGATTGTCACTAAGAAAAAAGACAAAGATAAAATCACAATGTTCTATCAAATAACAGTTATGCAACAAGATAATTACACACCTGTAGATAATCCACATCAGGAGCAGGTCTGAACTCTGATACTTTAACACTCTCTGATCCTTCCACAATAGTCTGAGCCTGGGTCGGAATTTGAGTCTTCACCTCTTCATCAGAACCAAACCTGCAGACTGCATTCTCCTCTCCATCCTTCCACCCGTCCAATTCTTGATCTCTTCTTGTATGTGCGCAAAGAAACTACACTGACATAAAAACAGAGCCCCTGGTAGTAAATAATTAGTGGAAACCAACTGCCCGTGAAGAGTGGGTGAACTGGTAAGCAAACAGTTTGATCTTGCATTAGCATTGAGATGTTAAAGGGTAGTCTGGAAACTTAAATTCGAGGTTTAAGAAAACAAATAATTTCAACATCTACAATCTTGCAGATCTGTTATGTTTGACAGTCCATTTCAGTGCTACTTCTATTCAGAATATCAACTCGAATAACCAATATCAACTGAAAAAAATGTGTATTTGAATAACTCGAAATTGGCTACATGGATAACCTAAAACATAGCAGATGATTTGAATCTGAATAATGAAAGTTGATAAATGCTGCACACAAACAGAACTGGAACCTATGACTTATCCTGGTTTCAGCACGTATTTTTTTTAATGGATGGTGTACTCTAGTAAACAAGACAAGCATTGAAAAAAAGAGTAAGAAAGCAATCACTTACTAAAAATTGTCACTCCCTCTTTCTTAATACAAATCTTATTGTCAAATGGGAACATCACATTCATTCACACACACCCAGCTACAACCATGTTGTTTTGAAACCTCAAAAGCCCACATCAAACTTGCCATAGATAGGCTCCATACTTCAATTATAGCTTAATATACCAATTTCGGGTCTTTCTTATTTGAGTCCACTTCCCTAAAAGTAACTAATAGCATCTATTAGTTAAGTTTAGCTCAGTAAGGGTATCCATTTCAGTTATGTTTGGCTAAGCAAAAAGTATACATCTTTGACGGAGTCCAACACACCCACCTAACAAAAGAACACCCACCATTCAGCACTGAAAATGGGAAGTAATATAAAAAGAAGCCAGTTGAGAAACTGACATCAGAGGAAGCCAAATGCTATCCATATACAAAATCACTAAGCTCCTCCATTTTCAGGACAATCCCATCAAAATGGCCTAAAGCTTCCCCAATCCATTAAACAAAATTAACAGATTATTACATCTTTATCCTTCGCACTGTAGATACCACACCAAATACAGTAATATCCACATTTTTTTCGATTACATACAAAAGTGAGAAGATAAAGATAAGGAAAAGAGAGAAGTACCTTTGGGTTGCAATGATTAGATCTGCTTCCGAGTAAATGACGAAAATGAGAACCGTGACCAGCGAGACCGAAGTGGGGCGCGGGAGAGGGAAAAGATTTTAGGGATTTGTAGGGAAAATCGCAGGAAGACGAAGAAGGAGAGAGGGCAGTGAGAGGCAAGAGCAGCCTAAGAGGCAAGGGACTACTCATTTCTCTTCCTTTCTTTTGTGATTTTCTCGGGAAAGGAAAGCTTTCTCTTTCTTCTTCCTTTTCCAGAATCCAAAACCCTTTTTCTGTTTTTCCACAGAACAAAAGAAGAGAGACTTGTGTGTCTGCGCTTCTATGTTCTTCTATCTGGCAATCGCGAAAATATAAAAGAATATATAATTATTAAATATTAAGGTTTCGCATGATTTGGGGAAAAACTGAAAAAGGTTTCTCTTTTTCGATTTTCTAATTATTAAAAAAAAAATGTTCTTTTTATCCGGTTGACTTTGAATTCCCACAGAATCCATACAACTCCACTCACCAACTTGCACAAAGACCATGAGAAAAGTATCTTCCTTCCGAATTTTAGGTTTGGTTTTGATGTTATTCGACTCAGACCACCATATCATGACACTTAATACATAGGCTCAGGAGCAGATTTAGAGGGATACAAGATATTTCCGAGAATATCTTGAATCGAAAAAATAGTATAAAATCGTAAAGCTTTCAATTATCTTCGATTTGATATCTTATAGTCCTAAATTAAAATTTATAGTCCTAAATTAAAATTTGTATAAAAAAATTATAGTCATTCGAAGATATGCGTGTTTAACCCTTTTCACTAAAAAAAAAAAACTCTTTTTTAACTTAAAAGTGTTCCAATAACTAAATTCACAACTTACTATATGATATATTTGATATTCTAATATATTTAATGATTATTGAAAGAATATCCTGAACTAAATTCTTAACACAGCCTCTGCATAGGCTGATCACTTCATCCAACAACACGCTTTTACCTATAAATCATTCGGGATTAGAAGTGAACTCATATAACATATGATTGTTGGAGCTGTAAACTGAAATGACAATAATTTGAGTGACAAGTGAACCAACTCATCTCATTACATAGAAGTACACATCATATAGCTACCATTTCAAATCCACATTCATGTATAGTAAGGAGAGATGAGAACAGCCCAGGAGAGGCTATTATTAGAAGTCCCATCTCTTTTTAACTCGAAACATCAGGAGTGACGATTTGATATCGTCTTGTGGAACTTGGAGCATGAATTGGACTTTCATCTTCATTGGGGATGTCTTTGCACCAGCTGCTTCGTTTCCAACCTGAAATATCGAGAATACATCAAATCAATGCAATCATCTTCATCTAAATCTATTTAGAAAGTCTGTTCATGGTGCTACCAAAATAATTACTGATAAAAAGAACTGGAGATATATAGTAAGAAAGAAGGAAACCACAAATAGTGCTGGCTTTAAGAAGAAAGGGGAAAGTAGATTTGAAGTAGTAGCTTCAAAGTACACTTCACTCAACTGCTGGAGGAAATAAGACCTTAACCATGTAGTCACAACTTACCCAAATAGATGCCCAGCCAAGACGCAAATCTGAGTCGTAACCAGCTTTAAATTTATAGTCCTTGTCAACAGTGTGCTTGTAGACCGCACTCCAGTTGTTAACATCAAAATTGTACCAATAGCTGCTCACAGAAGTATTTATTAAGTTATAAAAAAATAAAAATAAACTTTAATGTAGCAGCAAGCAAGAAAACATTGAGGAAACAAGGAATTTGAGCAGAAAAAATGACATCATAACAAATTTACTGCACTTAGTAGACTCAAGTCAAGATACTCTCAGAAGAAAATGAATATTTTTCATTATTCACCTTCTTATTAGCTAGATATACACATACAGAACATAACAAAGGGATATTTGCTTAAAACTACCCTTTTGAATCGCCCACTTACAGGAAACTACCTTTTGACAAAATGTGAATTTTAAACTACCCTTTCGTTTTAAAATAGTTCTCACCCGAACTTCTTGATTATTTTCAAGATTCATTTGAGCCAAGGAACACACTCTATGTTCTCCGCTATAGTAATTTTATCTCCTGTAATTGGGCGATTCAAAAAGAGTAGCTTAAAGTTCCCATTTGGTCAAAGGTAGTTTTTCTCAAGTGGGCGACGCAAAAGGGTAGTTTAAAGCAATCCCCCCTATAACAAAATCTGATGATTTATTACAAAACTTCATCCACATGGCTTCACACACAAACACAGCTTACTCTCAGAGGAAACTCGGGGTTGTATTACACTTATTATACCAACTTCAAAATAGCAAAGTAAGTATGTTTATTGTAGACTGACTAAACCACAAGAGAGAGAACCTCAATTTATCTGAAGGACTGAATCGGCGTTTGAATGCAAATGATAGTGCATTGGAAGGCAGGGAAATGGAAGGGATAAATGACATTTCCTCATCCTGCAATCACATCAAAATCCAGATAATGCCCCGTAAAGTTAACAATGCACAAATAATAGCAAGAAGACGCATTCAAGAAAGGAAAGAAAAACACAAAGCCAAGTGTCACCTTGTAGGCGTATCTTAGTTTCAGCTCTTCCTCCATGTACTGAGCGTTGCAGACACCATTAAAAATGTGGCCTTTAAGAATCCCATTTACCGACAACAATCTCTTTTCTTCCTCATCTTCTCTCTCCTCGAGTGAAACTTGACCATAAGGGAATGTAAAGGATGCCCTTGGCTGCAAGCACCAGGTAGGTGATTGGAATGTATACAGAAAACAACTACGATCTTGCTCACATGTTAATAGAAACATATGCATTACTGCAGTATGTAATGCTTATAGTAATATGCAATCGGTGGTTGAAACATCCCGGACAGAGGAAGGTTTGTAGCAGGACGAATGTTTACATTTACAGAACATGGTAAGAAGCTAAGATAACAAACAAATACTGTCCAACTGTTTAAAGACTTGTAACCTGAATGAGTTGTAAAAATGTGCAATCATATTCCAAAAACATGTGCTGCATCAATATGCTCACCAACAAATAATCATAGAGGGAAGATGTCAACTGATAATTCACAGCAGATGTGCAGATATGGCATTGGACAATAAAAGTTTGAGGTAATTTACTCACCAGACCAACAGATGGAACAGGAGATGACAGCTCCAATGCATAGCCAGGATCAGAAAGCTTAGCAACCATTGCTACTTGTCCTTGCTGTGCCTGAAAATACAGGATAGGTATCATGTCAGAGAGACAAGAAAAGAAGTTAGGAATCGGACTAAAACAGCATCATTTCAAGAAGCACTAAATGAAATAGCAAGAACAACATTTTGGCATTATAAACACAACTTGTCTCAAGGATAGCAAACAGTGGACAAAATATGAAAATGCACAATGAGGACAACCTCTACTACTCGCCCAAGAACGAACATACAACTGCATTAACTTACAAAACTCACACTTCATAAAAAAAAGGTTTTCTGAAATAGAATTATATGTTTTGGCAATAACTGGGAAAATAAGTTCACATCATCTACATATATGATTGTATTGGTCTCAGAAAATTGCAGCAGCATAAATATCCCTTGAATTCATGAAGAAAACAACTCAATCAAAGTCAGAATGCAGAGATGATCGCATGGCAGTTTCCAACAATTGTAAGCACAAAGTAACTTCACCTTAATCTAGTTCATAGAAATGGAACTTGACAATCAATGAACCACAATAACATTTACAGCTTGGAAAATGGCAGTTCAAACGAGAAATTGAATTTTCAAACTAGAATGTAACAGTAACAGAAAGTAAGGAGAGAGAGACACCTTGACATCATGGAGAGCATTGAAATGCAAATTGAGACCAACATCAAAGGAGCCCTTGAGGACAGCGTTCTTCTCTTCGGGATCGTAGTGGATGGAGAGGTTCTTGGAGACGAAAGTGACCAAGGGATCGGAGACCTGGCCGCTCTTGTCGTTCTGGAAGGAGAGCTTGAGCTTGGCGAGGCCATCGAAGAGCTTGCATGAGATTCTATTGGTGAAGAAGGTGGATTCGCTGTCGAATTCTGAGGTCACTCGAACTGTAGGCCTCTTGGTGAAGGAGAAGACGGGGCGGGAGATAGACGGAGGCGGTTGCGGTTGCGTTTGCGGCTGAGAATGAGGGTGCGGGGACGGAGGCAGAGGCGGCGGAGGATCTCCGGAGGAGAAGGGAGGGACCATGTGGTTAGGGTTTTGTGGCACGGACTTGACCATTTTCGATACTGTGTCGTCAATTGATTGTCACCGAGAAGATAGAAGAAGACAGAAACAGAGACGAGTATTGGTATCACTGCACTACTGACAGAATGTCACCGCGAGTGTGACCGAACGAAAATAGCGCAATTGATTTATAGGAAAATTTCCTTCGTTTCTTTGGTCATGAATCTTTGGTTCCGTTCCGTCCACAAATCCGACGAAATTAGATGCTTGAAATGGAATTAAAATGAGAAATTTGCTTAAATAAAATCTCTTCGATGCGTAAATGACAGACGTGCATCGTATAATAAAACACTTAGTGTTCTGAATCTAATTATGCAATAAGATTTTTTCGTACTGATAATAGATAAATCACCTACCATGAATCGAGTCATGATCTAATATGGCTATGTCAAATGCTTGAAGTCCGAAATTAGAATCTGAAAATCCAATGGGAGATTTAAGCCTCTAATTCATAAATGAGTATTAGATATCTTATTTGAAACAAGAGCAATAGATGATCCGGAGTATAATGCTTGTTTGTTCATGGGGACAATATAGCACCTACAACGTTAATCATATATCGAACACAATACTACCCAAGCTTCCTCAGATGGCAATCCGATTCATTAGGCACTGAACTAATCAAGCGTTATCTAGACCCCTTTAGGGAGTATATATTTGTTCACCTGCCCTTATGTCTATTGTGTCCACTCACGCTATATGGGAGCACTAAAAACTTGGGTTTCTTTCTAAAAAGAACACAATACTCGTAAGAATGCAAGTCACATACTCATTCCTTGGGCGGCTCAGTTCTTCACTCGTAATCATTTATCTGTAGGTATTGTAAGTTTCACCACTACATTAATAACACCAAAAAAAAAAAGATATCAAGACAAAAGAAAAAGGACAGCAACTATGCTCTCGACATAAAGACACTAACTGGCTAAACTCAACTAGTATTGGATTTACATAACTTTGTAAAACCCTGCCATCGACTCCCAAGCTCCTCTCCTTCATCTCCCATCGCGAGTAGCATCCCAGGACACACTCATTGACACCATTGGCACCACCATCACTATGCAATATTAACAGCAATAGGCTTTCCTCGACCCATGGCAAATCCTCTAGTCCCATCGGGCATTCGTGGCCCAGGAGGTTGCTTGGACAAGGTAGGCTGCTGCTGCTGCTGCTGCTCATACATGGTAGAATTATTTGGTGGGGTTCCAGCGTCGTGATTCCCACGGTTGTTGTGGTGGTACTGGCCTCGTCCACGCCCCTTTCCCCGGCCTCGTCCACGTCCCTTTCTCTGCTGAACCTCCTCATGTGCATACTCTTCTCCCTGCCAATCCTCGGCCTGCTTCTCATTTGGCTGCAGTTCAGATGTAGAGGCGGCATCTTCCTCAAACTGCCCTTCTCCATCATTGCCCTGTTTACCTCGCACTTGAGCTGCTTTTGACTGGGATGCAAACAAAAAAAATAGTGCATACATGAGGTCCAGCAGCAGCCTCGCTCAGTAGATTAACACAAATAATTAGAAAATGATCTAAATCAATCAGACTGAATATCAATTAACAAAAAATCAGTACTTCAAATATTTTAATTTTGTAGGCAAGTATTCTACAAAATATCCAGTACTGGTGAGTCAGCATGATTAAGTAGAAAATAAAATAATAGAGGTTCAGCAATTGATATACTATCACATCAAATTTCATCTTATTATGTCTGAACTCAATAACAGTACTTGTGCCTCCAAGTCTGTGTATTGTGCCAATAGTAAGTTAAAAATATAAGGCAGTTTCAGGCATATACCCCACGTCTAATGAGCATTAAACGGACCCTGAGACCATTCCTCCAGTTCCTCTCATCTGTTAGCTCAGTAACCTAATAAGTATGGACAGCTGCATTAGTTCTGACAAAAGAGCAAATTAAAAAAATAATAACTGACAGAATTGTCATTTTGAGATCAGGTATCTCACTGCTTTCTCAGCTAGCTCAACAGATTCATATTCCACAAATGCATGCAACTACACAAAAACAAATGGTTTACTATCAGATCTTCAAATACTCATTTAAATACAAAACAGTAAGCATTAATAAGGTACTCATGCCTTCATCTGCAAACTAATGGGAGCAAATGCCTCATCAGAGAACAGCTTCATAAAAATTGTTCCTTATGAGAAAGACCACAAAAGTTAAATTATTACGGTCGATAAAAACTAAAACTAACTTGATGTGTGCATTACTGTACTGAAAAGAGCATTACAGCCCATTTTTTTGCAAGGGGAACACTCCAACCAGATAAGGGAACATAAGGATATATGCAATCAATACGAAAGGTCATGTGAACTCTCCTGTCGTGTGATGCAAAATGCTATCAGCTGGCTGAGTATGTCATAAATCAGACAATCAAAGAATTGGAAGAATGCCCAACAACAATCACATGTAGAAAAAAGCAGCAGCAATGTAGCCAAAACTGCATGTTAAAGCACACCATGTACAAAAAAGCCCACTGGAAGATGGCACTAACAGAAACTGATAATGGATGTCAAAAACATAGAAGTGTACATTATACCTTATTGCTGAAATGTGTGCCATCAGCTGTAGCTTGTCTAGATGCTGAGAAACCGCTGCCATTTGAAGTTTGTGGTTGACAGGTACGAATTGTTTTGACACTGACGAAAAACAACAAAAAGTGATTAACTCTATTTCAGAAATGCTAGGCATATAGATCAAATCATATACAAGGTGGATCTTGGTACCTCCCAACAGCAGAAAAAATTCTCATCAGGTTTTGGTGGCAATGATCCTCGGGTAAGTTCTCGGCAACAACTATGCGAGACTGGAAGTCAAAACAAACATTTCAAAAACAGTAGGGAATTTCATAAGACCCTAAATCATTCATTTCAGACATCAAATATCAAACATACATCAGAAAAGATTACTAGAAAAAAAATATTTGGTTGGGTATACCTGAACTAAAGTACAAACAAACGAACATGAAACATGTCCTAATGAGTGTTGACATACAATAAAACACGAGAAAGTTAAGATGAAGACTTCTACTGACAGGCGTGATATAGATTAGAATAGAAAAGGTTAGGATAGGCAAGAAGTGAAGCCTACTTGCAACTCTTCCATATCAGGCTCAGTCAACGGATGCTGGCGTTTAACGTTCTTCCCATCTTCACTAACTACCTACAAAAATGCATGAAAGGGAAAAATTATCAAAGATTAAGATACAAATACATGCTATTAAAACAAGAGAAGCAGAAAGGACATCAAAAGCCCATGAAGCAATAGCATTCGAACAAACTTACTAGCTTAGATGACTTTCGCAAAACAGAAGCAAGTTGGGATTGACTACTTATGAATGCCTTAATTTTTTTGAATGATGCAACAACTGATATTGGCACTTCACAAAGGGAACAAAGGTAAAACAAAGTTAGAAAGATACAGAAAACAATTGATAGAACAATCGACCTCACAAAGCAATTGCTGATTCTTACAACAAAAGTAGTAATCAACAATAGTAAATCAAATGATAACCATTTACCATAGCCATCAGGATCTTTGTTGATAAACCTTATCAAATGATCAGTGGTAGCCAAATTTAAATCACTGAAATAGTACTCCACCTACAACATGTTGCATCAAACAATGAATCAGTAAGCAACCACAAAGCGAACATTAATCCAAACGGAGAGGTCTGAAAAGACCAAAAAGGTAAACATCCAACAGTTTAGCATCAGTTGAAAGTGTTTAAGGGTCAAAGAATCTTCAGACCAAATTGTGGTGATGGAAAATACAGAAGAGTCGATGGCACACTCCTCCATATATCTAAGTAAGCAATTTTCATTGCTTAACAACAATGATGCCAAACATACAGCGTATTCAAGAGGGAAACCGTTAAGGCTCTTGATTCTATCCAATGATTAACATGTCTTCCCAAATCAATTCTTAGTCAGGGTAGAGCATAAGAGAAACATCATAACATCTGACCAAAAGTCAAAACCCATGTTCACCTATAGACTCAAATGAAAAAACTTTCTAGCTTCCCAACAATAAAAACTTGTAAAACACCCATGCCCTATTGCTGTATGGCATGTTTCCACCATTGAGCATCCAAGCCCACAAACACTTCAACCATGTTTTTTTTAAAGAACATGATTCCAAACAAAATAATTAAGCACATTAATGTGAATTGGAGACATGTATTGTTCCTGAGTAATTGCACATAGTGAAAGATGTGACATTATCTTACTCTGGCCACAGAAAAAACAGTTCCAAGAAATATGGACTACATAACCAAGGGGGCACAGATCATAATAAGTTTGGCCAACATGCCAACAACAGGCAGAGATTTATGGAGAGGAATCATGACATGAGCATATACTTATATATGAGCACTTGTAATGAAGTCACCAATGCACATATTGAACCAAGCAACACTAATCCAATAATTTGAAGTATATTCACAAACCCAACCCATCAGATGTTTCTCACCTCCGGAAAAGTACTAAATGCTCCCCCAAAAAAATGTTAAATCTATGTCAGCATCACTTGATCCACTTAGATATTTAATGAAGTTTACATTATTTGTTTAAACCCTGAGGATGATGTGTACAGAGAGAGAGCAAAGAATCACAATGAAAGTCAAGGTCCATAGTGAATACGATTAATACGGGTATTGATTATAAACAATTCTATACCAGACTAGGACAGGGTAGAATCAAAGCTACATTACCTGGTTCAAAATTTTCTGGGCAGCTTCATCTGAGAGCCCAGTTATGGAATCAGCGTCGGGGTGCTGAGGCTTTTTGTTTTCTACTGAAACCTCTTGCTCCCGGAAACCGCCTCCTCCACCACCGACGCCGTACTGCTGCTTGGAACGGTAGTGAACATGGTGATGAGAATGAGAGTGATGATGGTGATGAACTGGAGGAACTACCGGCATCGGCACATGGAATGGTGAAGTTGGCGGCGGCGGATAGAAGTGGTGAACCATCCCTGGAGGGGGAGGGATGATGATTCGAACAGGTTGTTGCAGATTGGGCCGAGTCGGGG